>JAVTVY010009927.1:0-45346 GCA_036873755.1 Hanleya hanleyi | reverse complement strand
GCGTTGGCGTAACAAGAATTCTCTTCTGTGAACAATGCTGAACATCTTTGATGAAATTCTTGGAATAGAGCCTTTGTTATCAGTTGGTTCAAACAATCAAACAAGAGTATTTTGCTAGAACAAGACTCATAGCGCTTTCATCTGCAATATCACGGCTTTCACAAAATCTCCTCAATGGTCGTGGCTATTATTTCTTGAGGTTCGTTTGTGGCATTATGCCTTTGTTACTGCATATCGCGGTGAGTCTATCCGAATCTTTCAGCTATTCCGGTGATACAATACCTTTGACATTAATTATACAGTTCTCCCAATGTAATTTCTAGAACGGTCAGAACTAGCTGGTCAACCATTGTTAAATTTTTCTTAGAGTTCTGACAGAGATAATTGAGAATAGAAAAAAATACAGCCGTGAATATTCTTAGATGAAAATTGTAAAAATAACTGCGAATACAATCGCAAACACCAGTGAACTCAAACGTGACAACTCCGGGGTCTTGGCAGATTTAATACAAATATGTGGATTACTTGCTATGATGAATGGTATTCTTTATCTTGGTTATGTACACACGAGGCCTACTGAAGTACTTAATGTACCTAGTGGGATTAGATACGGAAGAAAAATGATCCGGCAGTAATGTATCACCAATGATATTTATTCACAAGATTGTTTAACCATGGTTTCAACCAGGTTTAACATAAATGCTTTAACATCATTGACGAGGAAGCAAGTCACATCACATTTATGTATTGCCGCGTTGTACATTGCTATCAGCAACGTTACTTTAAAACGACAATTTCTTGATGCATAATACAGCTATATTCATTCGTCTATCATTTCGTTAGGCTGTTGTAGACGATTATTTTATTTCCGATTGTATACTGGTAATCACGGCGTTTACTAGTATGATGGCTTTCTGTACGAAAAGGAAAAGCAATGTATCAAAAATGATATTTTTTCACGAGATTGTTTAACCATGGTTTCAACCAAGTTCAACATAAATGCTTTAACATCATTGACGAGGAAGCAAGTCACATCACATTTATGTATTGCCGCGTTGTACATTGCTATCAGCAACGAAAGTGGTCAATAATTTTGGGAGCATTCGGCGTGCTCACCAGATGTATGTCTTAATTAAACTGAAGGCCTTGGTGGCTTTAGGGTTGTGCAAGATGTTCCGAAAGTTTAGAACCCACAAATGGCAACACAATCACAATGTAGGAGGTATGCAATTATCGAAAAACGTGTGGTGATTAATCCCATTGACCAGAGAAAAGAACCAAATCGGCATCCGATTAATTTGGCCATCGGAAGGGCTGCTGCTTTTAGATACACCGCAAATCTGTAGGTGTCATTGCGCACCGATAAACACAACCTTTGCATTAGCAGACACCATTATCTATTACAGGTCACAGATTCGGTTAAAGGCTTCCAAGACAGATTTGGTAGCTATGAGCGCTTGACGTTCAGATGAAGTTCTATTAGTGTTGATTTACTTGCTTAAAATCGCAATCGGGGCATTTATATAGCTGATAATGATTTGCTGCTTTTGTTAATGTTGAACATGATCATTCTTCAAGAGAACAATCCAGCAAATACCCCAGGAACGAAAATTCTTAACTCCCCACTGCCCAACTGTCTGAATGCCTCGTCGTAGAAAAAATGCCAATAAACAAATTCAAAAGTCATCAAACCGTTTGAACTATAGCTAACTGGATGAATTGCAGTTTCTCACACTATCACACATCTTGAATTTTGTCATTAGTGAGCGCTCTAAGACCAAAGAAAATGTAGGCGCTTGATTCTCTAGGCTTGTCGAACCAAGGAGTCACAAATGATCGAACAACTGTGTAGGTCATTGTGGTGTATTACTGAATATATTGTAGTATTATCATGATTTGGTCTCATATATTCATGGAAACAGTGAGTTTGTTAATGTGTATCATGAAAACTCGCCTCAGAATAAATGTGCACTATAGCATCATGAAGATCCAAGGGAAGTAAACACAAAATATCTTCATAGTTATTAATGCATGTCGATGGCGTCATGAATCCGTTGTTTATTGATGATTTCTTTGTCTATGTACAGATCACTCGTGCCTAAAGGGGGTCTGATGAAAAGCAGCTTCACTTGGAACGTTATGTGACCAGACCGATATGAATGACAATAGAGAGGATGGATATATAGGTTAGATCGTGGACTGGATATTTTGACGATGGACTTTGAAACTGAATGTTTTTATTAACGGTTGATGTACCCTTAATCGGTGATATTTACGGGACTGTACTCTTAATGTCCGAGATTTACTCACAGGTCGGAAATTTTGATAAGAAAATTCGACATCACGGGGAATCGCCTCACTTCCAAGGAAATGTATACATACGAGACAAATATAATTAGCTGATTGTCAAATGTGATACACATTCATATATCAGATAGTCAAAGCTATGTTAGTTTTGGTAGCGATGGCGTGACTAAGGATTCTCTTTGTGAATAACGCTGAACATATTTGATGAAATTCTAGAAATCTAGCGTTTGTTATGGGCTAGTTCAAAGTCTAGAATGGACATATGAGAAAGAAAGCTGATCAAACGAAGTGACAAAAATGGGTGATAACAGTATAGTGATAAAAGAAGACTAAAAAGGTTCCATGCTGATTTTGCGTCTGCATCTGCGGCTTCACACCAATCCCATGATCGTGGCCACTATATGCCAATGCACATCGCTGTGTGTCTCTATAGTTATTGCGGCGATAGAATATCTCTGATTATCAGTATTCCCAAGGCAATTCCAGGAACCGCCAGATTTAGCTGGTCAAACAATGTTAAATAAATCTTTCAGTTCAGAGAACAACAAATGGTAGGTGACGGAAACCTACGGTGTGGTTGCGAAGATCTTATGAAAATTGACAAAGAATCTCTTTAATACACAACAGGACATTTCAAGTATGCTGATTCTGAAATATATGTATAACTTGCTATAATTATGAATGAAATCCTTGTTCTTGGTTATGTACCCATGACGCTTACTGAACTATTTATTGTACCTGGTGGGAATATATACGGAATAAAAAGGATTCATGATGTATCACTGAAGAAATGTTTTGACCATCATTTCAACCAGGTTTAACTTAAGAAATAATGTTTTCATCAGCGTGCCAAATCGTTAATTTACGCACGGTTAGTGTGGTAAAATTTATAAACTTTCCCACACTAACCGCGCGTAAATTAACGATTTAGCACGCTTATGAAAACATTATTTCTATTCTATTGCACTACTCAAATTGATTATCAACAAAGATTACAATGAAAGATTGAAAAATATGGTAAACGTTCACAACCTTTATTCCCTTTGTTGAAATGTGCCGTCCGCCTCAGTTGGCAGGGTATCAATATCAATGGACGAGTCTATGTGGTCTCTCAGAAGGGGGCGCAGTGAAACGTAAATGCATACAAGCCTATTTGTGTGGCATTCTTACTCAATCACGATGGAACCAACAGTTAAACTTGAGAGAGAAAATTACGTCTTTAATAAATATTAATTTACAGCTTTTTCTCAAACAATGAAAAATGTTGGCAGTATTTATTTAACTAGGAAGAAAATGTATGTCCACGATGCTATTGGAAACATTGGCATTTTGGAAAAACCCGCCAAGATGTGATGACTGTGGAACAGATGTGAAACTACAAACATTTGATGTCGTTTGTAATTTCTGTGGCCTGTAACCGACATCACATCAATGATAGACATATACGCCTCAAGCAGAACAGTGGCGGTTGTTGATCTCAAGCAATGGTTGGTGTAACGGGTAATCTTTAGATGCATTTATTTATAAGACTTGATTATAATATAAAACGAATTTGATACCTTTAAATATCCGTATTTCCTATTTCGTTTGCCTGTCGGTCCCTGGCTCATTTCGTTTGTTAGCCAGATCTCTTAATTTCTCATCGCCAGCGGAGAAAAACTATACCTTTGTTCAGCTGATCACACTTGTGTTATGTCTCATTTAAAACAGCAAGAAGAGATTCATCATCTGTATCTCTCGTGAAATTTTCGATCTCCGCTTCTCTAGATAATTCATATCTGAAATCACGTCTTGTTTCTCCTGTTGATCTGTTTCTTATTGTGTACACTCGTATGTCCCAATTGGTTTGTAAATATCTGCGATTATACATTTTCTGCCGTTCAAATAAACTGAAGTTGTTGCAGGGTATCCATTCTATTTGTTTATTCGATTGTACAGGCAAACGAGACTTTGTTCAGCTATTTATCACCCGCTCTGTGAAATGGTTTCTCCCGAGCGAACACCTGTGCGTGTCAAGATCACGGGGGTAGATTTCATACGTCACAAAGTTCTTAACCGTGCTGAATCGTGTAATAATCGCACGGTTATCAGTGTGTAATAGGTGTAAGTGTTATAGAATTAAATGTTTTGAAGGTCAATGACGAGAAAGTAAGTCACCTCACATGTATTGCCGCGTTATACACTGTTATCAGGAACGAAAGAAGTCAATAATTTTGTGAACATTCGGCGTGCTCACTAGATGTATGTATTTAATTAAACTGAAAGACTTGGCGGCTTTACGGTTGTCGAAAATATTAGAGAATTTGGAGACCACAAATGGCAACATAATCACAATGTAATCGGAATCCATGTCACACAGAATAGTCGAAAAACGTGTCGTGATGAATCCATCAGACAACTCGGCGTCCGATTAATTAAGGCATCGGAAGGATTGTTGCCTGTAAATACACAGTAAATATGTAGGTATTAATGCGCACCGATAAACACAACCTTCGCACTAACAGACACCATTATCTGATACACAGGTCACAGATTCGGTTAAAAGCTTCGACAGGCGCTTTGAAAGCTTGATGCTCAGGCGAGGTTTTATTATGGTGATTGACTTGCTTAAAAACGCACTCAGGGCAATTATTTAGCTGATAAGGATTTGATGCTTTAGTTAACACTTATCATCGTCATTCTTCAAGTGGGCAATGCAGCAAATATCACAGGAACGAAAACACTAAACACTAACACTAAACTCCTCGGCTGCGCAAAGGTTTGAATGTCAACTTTTCTTCTCAACTATAGCTGGCATCAGTACAGAATTAATCACTTCCGGGTCGGTGCCCACGATCTACATTGTTTAGAAATTTGAGAGCAGATCTTTATGGATTTTATGAGCTGCGATTTTTCAGCATTTCTGATACATTTGATATTTCAACTTGCAGATGAGTCTTCAAACTGTACTTCCTGGTGTTGATTTGGGCCACTTTGAAAAAAGCATGGTGGATGAAGACATGATCAGTGAAGGGTGAGAAGGCTCCCTGTTTACAAATCGAATGACATTCTGTAGCACCAATCAGCTGTCAGTGGCGGTAATTTGAAATTTCCATGGTCAACATCTGTCAAGACTTCCACTGGTAATGTCGCACAAGGTAAATATTGACATGCCAGGTGGATTTATGCATTGTGAATTTTCTGGATTTTTGCCGATTTTTAACGCTAATACATAACAAGTAACAGAATTAATTGTGTATTGATACCAGCTAAGTGGATGAAATGCAGTGTTGTACATTATCGTACGATTGAATTCTGCCATTAGTGCGCCGTATATACTATCTAAACGAATGTAAGCACCTGATGCTCTAGGCTTGCCCAACCAGGTTCTGTAAAACTTTCGCAAGAATTCACACAAGTTTTTAAAATGCTAACGGATCGGAGTTTCAAACGCCGTATGTAAGTCAGTTTGGAATATTACTGGATGTACAGTCAGCACCAATTCCAAATGTGTATGAAATAAAAAGGAGGCAATCCGAGAAAGATTCGATAGGTCTGAGCGCTAGGCGTCCGTCGGGGTTGTTCTATTAGTGATGATTTATTTCCTTTTATTCTCACTCGGGGCAGTTATATAGCTGATAATGATATGCTGCTTTAGTAAATTTTCCTCACGATGGTCCATGTAACGCTCCTTAAAGAGGACAATCCAGAAAATGTCCAAGTATCACGGGGAGGGAAACGCTCAACTGCTCCATTGAGAAATTGTTGGATTGCGTTGTTCTACAACGGCCAAGAAATTAATTCAAGTCATCAAATTGAAGCTATATGCAAAAGGTGGGAAAAATTGACATCTGGCGAGTAAAGATCAAACATATGACTCTACAGGAAAGCTTCCCTCGGCACCTCACATTCAGACCAGAGAATACGGTGGATTCTCGGACGTAGCCTTAGTATCTCAGCCGCGCTTTTATTGCAGCTGTTTATGTTGAGACTATGAAGTATCCACAAGGCCTCTAGCATCGGCTTAAGCGGGATAGATACGCTAGCTTGGGATCAGTGACGACAGACCAGCTTAAAGAAATAACTCATCTGATGTTGATGGATGAGCATCGAGGACGTCTGATGGAGTAAACGCCTCAACATGGGGTAAACCTGGTAAAAGCAAGAATACCCAGAAAAGACAACTTGCAATGCCCGACGTCGTACAGCTGAAATTAAACAAATCTTACACTTAACACCTAATATGTGCACAGTTATGAACGTCTGTAGATGAAAACAATCTTGGTTTATCGATGATTCTTCTGTCTATTTACAGATCACTCATGCCTACAGCGGATCTAATGAAAAGCAGTTTTACTTGGAACGTTATGTCAATATGAATGACAATAGGGATGATGGGTATAGATCAGGTCGTGGGCTGAAAGGATCGTTCAGTGATTTGATGCTTTCGTGATGAAGGACGTTAAATCTCAGAGTTGCAGTGTCCAGTCTTGGGACTAGCCGCCTATCAACTGTTGCAAAATCCCTTCGAGTTTTACTCACAGGTCAGACATACTCTTAACACAATTCGGAATCGCGAGGAAAACGCCTTCCAAAGAAATACCTTCTTGTTTGTCATTGATTATAGGATATACTGTAAGATATCAAATACAGATATTTAGTCTGTAGAAAGGGTCATCGGATAAGTTCAGAGTAATAGATATGGACTTAGAGACATCAATATCTCATATACGCCAGAGATGAAGGCTTAACCAAAAAGAAACCTTGCAGAATTCATATATTCCACCAATCGGTGCCATGAATTCTTATAGGTTCCGATGTGCTTATCTGAGCTGATATTGAATGGTACAGAACTTTTCGATATGCTGGAGGTTGCAATTAAGATGACAATTATAGACGTTCCATCAGAATGTCCATATACTCAAAGCTTCAATTTCTATATGAAGATTCATTACTGAATTCATCCTATTGTCAAATCCTCATCACAGATACCTCTCCAATCTCTTATAGAAAAGCTAGGGGAAAGAATAAAATCATCTCCTAGTTAATTTCTATTTCGGAAGGCTTGTGGACTGTTGATACACCCCGACTCCAGGGATATCAATGCCAGAAATCTTAAATCAGCATATCACTTGTAGTATCTGTTTTGAGTTCTATATATTCATGGGTGTGAATTCGTGACCTGAGTACATCCACGGTTTATCTATTATTTCTTTGTCTATTTACAGAACACTGATTTAGTTGAAGGCCCCATAAAAAGCCGTCTCTCAATGATAATTCAGATGCTGATACATTCGGTCATGCGTACGAATCGTTCACTGATTTCTTGCTTTCGTGATGATAGACCTTATATAGTGGAGTTATAGTGTGGTGGTACACACGGACTATCGTCACATGAACTGCTAACAAACCCCTGTGAAGTTTTACTCGCAATTCAGAAATTTTCGTTGTGACTAGCTATATATTGTCTGTAGATGGCCAAAAACGCCGTACTTAAATAAATATACTATCATGCAGCAAATATTATTAGATGGTTGTCAAATGTGCAACATCTTTAGATATACAAGATGAAAGAGGTCAGAATGATATACCTTAAGCTGTCAAACATGCGAATAGGGGCTAAGAAAGAGTTTCATTATTATCTCAACCGGAATAGTTTCCACATATACCGCCCTAGAAAGGACCATGGAAATTAAGTATTTTCACAACCTAAACACACGGACCGAGTTTATACTCTGATGAGGTCAAGGCCTTCGTGTATTGACAGAATTCTACCAAAAAGCGCCCATGCTAAAGACGAATCGCGAGGGAACAGAAACAATTTACTCGAGTCATTAAGTTCAATACACAAGCCAGCTAAATCCGCCTCAAGTCATTACAAATGTGCTGGTCATCACACCAACAGGAGGCTAAGGGACATCTTAAAGATCGTATATATATATATATATATATTGCAGTGATTTGGGAGTTGTGTCATGGGAATATCATTCATGGGAATGCTTAATGTGGTCAGGAAATGTCGGGATGACCTGTCCATGAACATGTGGTCAGGAAATGTCGGGATGACCTGTCCATGAACATGTGGTCAGGAAATGTCGGGATGACCTGTCCATGAACATGTGGTCAGGAAATGTCGGGATGACCTGTCCATGAACATGTGGTCAGGAAATGTCGGGATGACCTGTCCATGAACATGTGGTCAGGAAATGTCGGGATGACCTGTCCATGAACATGTGGTCAGGAAATGTCGGGATGACCTGTCCATGAACATGTGGTCAGGAAATGTCGGGATGACCTGTCCATGAACATGTGGTCAGGAAATGTCGGGATGACCTGTCCATGAACATGTGGTCAGGAAATGTCGGGATGACCTGTCCATGAACATGTGTGCTTATATCTACATATTGCTGTATACGGTGCAACGGTATCTTAAAACCGGTGTGGTCATCTGAGGTTTTATTGAATGGTACGAGGGACGGAGATTACAACGAAGATGAGAATTATAGAAGTTCATCCCGAATGTCCTAATAATTAGAGCTTCGGTTTCTCTAATAAGATTACTTAATGAATTTTTAGAAACTGGGAGTAATTTGTAATTCTTGGTAGTTGATAAAAATTTCTCATCTTAGCGAAGTAAACTGTGCGGCAATTTATAAAAATGATTAAAATAGCAGATGAACCTTGGAAGCTTGAATGAAATCCGCGTCATAAATTTCGTTGACTGTTAAATGTTTTATCCGGTGTGACGGAAACTATGGTCCCTCAGATAAGAGTGTCCGCTTGCTATGCTTTAACCCAGCCCGGACACTGACATCTGAAAAGGATCACTTGGATGTCAGAGCCCGCCCTGGTTAAAGCATAGAAAACCGGACACTGGTCTCTGGGGACCACCGTTTCTATCACACCGTTCTCATCAATTTTTGCATTTAACCTGTAAATACATCGCAAATCCATACGCTTCAGTTAACACGGTCTCCGTTTATTAAAGAAATTATTCCTGTTCATAGGTCACGAATCCAGTTAAAAGCTTCTTAGATGTTAGATTTACGAGAAAACTATCCGTGACAATTTGGTTATTGGGTATCTTAACCCCATCTGGCCTGGGATTCTTGGGACCTGTCCAGGTCTGGGAGGGGGCATCCCCCCCCCCCCCCACGAAACAACACTGTGCCCTTGGGTCAGGTTCCACCAGTAAATGTAAAAAAAAAACAAGATGACCGCTTGTGTGACGTCATTATGAAAAAAAAAGAATTTTTTGTTCGATTTTTCTATCAGATTTTCGGATTTTTTATTTACGTGTTTTCTTCACAAAAACTGCATGATAAGTAAATGATAATCTGGTGTGAAATGAAACAATTTTTGTCCACTTTTCCTCACAAAAAGGAGAAAAGTTGAAAAAAAATGACGAAAACATCACTTTTTCGGCGCCCCACATGAATTTACCCATGATCCTCTGCGCGGGGTTTATGCAAATTGAGTTAAAATGACCCGAATATAATAAATTACAAAGTAACAGAGACACAGAGTCAGCTTTGAATGTTTTGTCGTTCTGGAATCAAAGTATAACCCCCCACCCCCATCCCACCCCTCCAAGTTCTGGAAGGGTTGACTTGTGCTAAACAGGGTCATACCACCATACACCTTCATTCAAAGTTTCTCTAACAGGAGAGAATCGTTCTAAAATTCTCAATGATGACGACAAGATGTTAAAATGTTCCTGTAGTCCAATCCGCATCACTGATACCAATTTAATTTAGACCAGAGGAAAGAATAAACTTGATTCTTGATTCATGTCTGCATCCTAAGGATTGTGGACTGCAAATACAGCGGAATTTCATGGATATCAATGCCAGAAATCTTAAATCAGCATATCACTAATAGTATTTGTTTGTGGGGATTTTTCACCATGACTTTGATTAGCGCTCCTCTCTTCTGATATGTGCTTATTACGGCGTTCCATAGTGCCTGAAGGCAAGAGAAGGGGCTATTTGATCGTCATGAGGTTCGTGGGAGTAAACACACAATGGAATAATAGGTATGAATTATTAGCCTGAAAATACTTCCTTGGTTTACTGGTTTATCGATGATTCCTTTGTATATTTGCAGATCACTGATTCAGATGAAGGCGCCTTGCAGCTTCACCTGGAATGTTACTCGTCCAGGCGGAGAGATGTTAATGACAATTCTGAGGATGACTCATTTCAAATGTGTGTGGGTGTGTGTGTGTGGTATTTGATCACGTAAATAATATATCAAAACAATTTACAAACTCTCTGATTCAGTCTCATTATAAATGTGCCGGTCATCACACGAACAAGAGACATATTAGAGATTCTATATACTGCAACAATCCTCAAATGTTGCGTTGTACCGTGAGAAATTATGTCAGTTATGGCCTTGAAATGCCGGGATGATCTGCCCATGAAATTGTATGTTTATTTAAGGTATTATAAGATGGAACGATACAGCAGTAATTTAGCAACATAATGGAGGTACATTGGCAGCAACTCCAGATCTTCCACATAATATCCAAACAGATTTAAAAACGAAAGACCTCGCCGATAACTAAAGTTTTACTTCGTAATTGTGGCTATATCGAATTACTTTACTCAAGCTTGGACCTAAATCCTTACCAACTAAGGGCATGGTCAGCCGAAAACTAGAATCTCCGATCTGGGAATAAAAACAATGACAATTCCGATATTTCTTTGAATCATCAGGTTCATATAGCCTGTAAATGAATATGAAAACAGCCAATTAATCTCAGCATAACTGGACTCATGGTCAGTAAACAAACAATTGAAGTGTACAATCCTGTGAATATCCACCGATTATGGGTACATCAACTGCTAATAATCCCCCACCGAGATTTACTCGCACATCCGTTGGAACTGACAATTCGATATGGCAAAGAAAACATCTCACTGGTGAGACAACTAAAAATAGTTAATCAGATTTGTGGACGGGGAGCACTATATATATTCTGCTAAAAATATGGGCACGAGCGGGCCTTTGGCCTAAACGGTACCTAAATACACGAGCCTTAGCTGTAGTATTCTGATGAGGCCATGTTCTCCCAATAAGATCTATTTTTGAATGAAAATCGGACATGCACTGGACATGTACGCTGATAAACAGCTTGTATCACTGACGTCCCTGCTCTCCTTGTTCCCCACGCTGATTCACATCGCCAAGTTCGCGCCTCTTGGCCGTAAGGGGGCGCTCTGCATAGGCCAACCACCAATGACCAATCAAAAACACTCTTACGGAAGAGTCTTGGCAATATGAGTTGTCTCCCTTTTCAAACGCTCATATGTCGTTAACGGCAAAACCTATCAATAAACGGACGGCAAAACAGCTCTAATTACGTTAATTTCTGAGTTAAGAGTGAACAGATTTTTGGATAACTTCCTCCATTGTTTAGTAAGGTTCGTCAACTGATTGCAAACATTTGTTCACTGATACCTTCAAATAATTAACAAATAAATCCCTGTAAATGTTATTAATATCCCACTGATAAGACCACGCTTTATCGTCATGAGTATATAAGGAGATCAAGCTGCATAGAATAGTAACGTGAAAACACCGTTCAATTGTTTCACATTTTGAATTGAATGTTGACTGTTAATAAAGCCTGGGAAAAGTTCCTTTGAGTAATGCGGTTAGAGGGCGTGTCACTGTCAAAATATTGGCATGGCTTCCACATTACGTGAGAGTAGTGATCTCACTATCATGAAGGCATGACGTAATTTCGGTCACGTGAGGTAGTTAGCCAATCGTGGTTAGTATGAGGAATTTGGTTATCTCCGAGCTATTACGGCACAGCGATTGGGTAGCCAGATAAAGCGCCCTCTTACGGCCAAGAGGCGCGAACTTGGCGATGTGAATCAGCGGGGGAACAAGGAGAGAAGGGACGCCAGTGATACAAGCTGAATAGTATGAGCGTATGGACATGCCGAGCAGGGAACCATTATACAAGACAAATCCAGTCTCCAGTCAGTAAATCTATGCAACCGTATAATGTCCAGATGCCCCTCAGGATTAACAATAGGCTACCCCTCCTATTCTTTAACTGGGCGAGGGGGGGGGGGCGCATATCCTACACTCAATTGTCCTCACTATTTATTATGGAAAGAAGGATCTGGATAGGGAAAATGATGTAGGATGACAGATTAACCTTTTATAACAAATGAATCTTTTATAACAGGTGAACCTTTTATAACGGTCGTCATATGAACAAAAGACAAAGACTTGACCAAAGAGACATCTTATAGATTACACATATATGTTCGCAGTAGTCAAGATGTTCTCCGCATTAACAATCACGTCGTATACGAGGGAGGACATAACCTTGGGTGTGGTACCTGATATATAGGATAACAGATGCGGCTTGTATAGCTTAATCAAGGAGACGGTATTACCGCATTTAGACTACTGTATTAATGTTTGGGGTCATACGTCACTTGTAAACTGCCTTAGACTCGAACGACTTCAAAAACGTGCAGCTAGATTGATCCTTGATTGTAACTTTTATACCCCGTCTTTTGATATGTTTTCTAAACTTGGATGGCTCCCTTTTAGATATCGTTTACAATATCGTGAGTGTTTACTTGTTTATAAATCTTTAAATGAACTTTCACCTCAGTATTTAACTAATCTATTCAATTTTAGGAGTTATTCCAGAACACGTTCTTTTGATATACATTGTCTTTGAATGTTCCTTTTAGTAGAACTGTTTTACATAAAAATTCTTTTAGTGTTTCTGGAGCTAAAAGCTGGAACGATTTACCTTTAACTATTAGAACTACTGCCACTCTACGGTCTTTTAAACCAAAATGTGCCAAGCATTTCTTTGATACTTATGCATCTTAATAGTCGTACTATCCTGCTTTTATAAATTCCTCATCCTTATATTTATTTTTATGGGAGGGTTTTTTTCTTATTCTGTTTTATTTCATTATTTAGTTTATTTCACGTTATTTTAGTTTTTAGTTTTTAATATTATTATTATTATTTTTTTAATTATTATTATTATTATTATAATTTTTTTTTTTTTTAGCTATATAGTATGGTGTCAATTATTTATTTTCTGCGTCGTTTTTATGCTGTAAATATCATTATTCTCATGTTTTAGCCCACGGCTTCTATGAAAAACAGTTGTACTGATAGTTTGACCGTGTTTAAATAAAGATTATTATTATTATTATTATAATACTCAGCCGTCGTCCATTGATGAATTTCCGCGTTCATAATCCAAAGACCTAATTCATGTAATAGCATTAGCATCAAATTAAAATAATAAATCACAGTATACAAAAAAACTAGGCTAATTTCCTGCAAGACAGAAGCGGTCAACAATTTTCAATGATGCGAGTAAGACATCATAATGTTCCAAAATGATATTTTGTATAGTCGTTATCTAGAGTATGATGTATCTCATTCACGCTTTGATTGTGACTGTTCATAACCCCGGGTTAAGCGAAATTACACGCAAGTTACGAAACGTACCACCATATATCTTGCAAGAATGAAAACCAGAAATATAACTGAACCCTTCTAAAAATGTAATCCTGATATTGATTGGTAAAAAAAGCAATAAGACATTACTAAATGATTTAGCGATAACTTGCCATGCTAATGGCGTTTATGTGACAAAAGTTCAGGTGACCCCAAAGGTTTATATTCTGACAGAATATTGGATGCTATGTTTCTAAGTCTCAGTCAAGCTTATTTTGTAGATGATCAGGTGAGTGTTTCTATAATCGTTCACAATAGTCGATGACACCAATCACTCTCCCCAACCATCAACACGAAGATATCTCGTGGGGTTTCTAAATGAGGAAATCGACTGATTTGAAAACATTGAGCATTTTCTTCAGCGCAGCTTGTCAAACTTGGTAAAAGTCGCCAAAAGCGTTTCAAATAAGAGATAAAGAACACACTGAGAGTTATATGTTCTCGCGAAAATATTCCAAGTTTTTCAATTCATCTATCCCATTATATTCATTACTTATTTGTGAGATGGGTGAAAACAGGAGTACTGTCTAAGGGCAATGACGGTGGCGAGGAAACTCCTGGTATATGACTAGCGAAATTCGATATTTATCATGCCAGCGGGGAAAAATTGGCCTTTTTCTTATATCGATAAATCCATCCTCATTTCGTTTTTCTTGATGAGTATATGTCGCAGCACATGAAACGATGACTGCAAGATTCTCAGTAAACGCTTATAATAATCACAACAGATATCACATTTCATTTCCTGTTCATGTAAAACTCTTGCGACCTCGTTGAAACTCCAAACGAAATAGATATTCCTCCAAATGTTGGTGTCAGAAATGTTATTTTTCTCCGACACACAATAAGATATCGTGAATATCAAATCTGACGTATATCGTACAGGCACTATATTCCAGATAACCGTCCAAGAATCGGTAACGGCAATAATGTATTTGACAACCTAAATAAACGGACCGAGTTCTTATTCTGATGAGGCCATGATCTGCGGGTAATGACAACGTTACCGCTGCAAAATACAAATCACAAGGGAAAAGAACCACGTCATTAAGCCCAATGCACAAACCCTGTGATTCAGTATCAAGTCATTAAAAATGTGCTGGTCAAGCGACTGAGGCACAGTCTAAGAAACGTCTTAAAGATTCTATGTATATTGCAGTAATCTGCGAGTTTGCCATAATTATGCCCTCAGAGGAATGTCAGTTGTGTCCAGGAAATATCGGGAAGAACGTGTGTGCTTATCTGATGTATATATTAGATCGTACCATTCAGCAGTAATTTAACCACATACAGGTACACATTAACGAAACCTCCACATTCCAAAGTATCAGCACACCATCATCAAATACGTCTACTTCCTCTCAAACTGCATTTAATTTGGAAGATTTATTTAACAAACACAAAACATTTCTCCAAGAAAGAGGTATTTGTCTTCCAACCACTCATAACGATATACCAGAAGTATATGAAATCCAAAATGCATAAAACACCATACAAAGCTACATTCATAGCTGGTTCTGGAAGCTGCACCACCAAGCTTCCTTGAAGTCTGTTGACAATAGCCATTCAGAAGGTAAATACATTTTGGGAAAGGTATTGCTATTATATAAATACAAGGGTAATAGCATTATTATTTCTAAAACTCTTTCAAAAACAGATCCTTTTAAAGTCTCTTCCTTCTCATTCACCAAACTCTATATAAATGATCTTCTCGCTGTGACTAATCGCTATATAAATGACGCAGTGAATAATATGTGTTCACCCTCTCTGGATTTGAAGTAAACTACAGATAGCCCAAACGTCACATCATATTTAGACGTATATCTCTGTACAAATAGAGCGGACCTTATCTTTCGTTGACTTTACAACAAGAGAGATGGTTACAATTTCGACATCCCTTTCTGGATAGTAATATTCCCGTGGGATTTAGATATCGCATGCAGATAGCAAAATACGATCTTAGCGTGCAAGATGCGTTATGGCGTTACGTTTCGTAGCTTTTGTCTGATTCCGCTTAACCCGGGGCTAGGGACCGTATGAACTCATGTCCTTCAAGATCCTCATGGTGTTTATATGAACAGACACAATCACAGCGTAACTGAGATCATTCTCCAGATAACGGCTTTGCAACGAAAGTCACATGGATTAAGAATACTGATCAGCTATACGGATTTGATATTTTTGAAACATCGTGGTGTTATACAACGAAACAGATGCATCACCATTACGCCTCGATTTATCTACGTTAACAACAACATATATAAGAGTCTAAACAGTAAATGTTGCGATGACCAATACTGGTCAAACAAGCGCCATTCGCAGTTCTTATACTGTACATATTTATCGGTCTCGTACTCTAATTTTAAAACTTTTTGAACACTTTTCAAACAAGAGATTCTTTAACTACTATATATAGAAAATTTTATAATAGAAATACAGTAGTGGAGTGGCTGATTCCTGGTTGTAAAAGAACAATTCAGTTGGAGGATACCTCAACACACTTGGTTGAAATGACGGAAATCGTCCTCTCATTCATCGCCAAAGCGATGATCAAAATATTTTGTTGGCCTAACACATCAACATCATGTACCGTAATGAATACAGGACGCCGAATTGTAAACGAACCGATAGACGACAACCCATTGTTGCAAAATGAGACATATTCACATAAGACAAATCTAATTAAACGATTGCAATTGGACTGAAATATGATACCTCGGTATATCTCTGATAATATCTGAGAAAATAAGATAAACCCACGAGATTCTGACTCCACTGTACCAAAAATTAGCAAAGTACCTCCAGTGATTGGATGTGTTGCTGTTACTGAATCTGAGCCAAGCTTTTATTCGGGTGTAACTTCAGAGGAGAACATTCTGTGGCGCAGCTTGAAGCACCTTTTACCCGGATATCTACTTGAGAATTGAACCCAATTTACCACAATTACGAAGTTATTTATCCCATCCCAGCCTCGTACTGGAATATCGTTAATGGAGGACCGAGGTTAATCAAACAGTCGCCACTCCGAAACTCTAAAATTGAAAATCGCAACCGTTTTCTGGAGGAAACTTGAGATTCCAAACCGCATTTCCAAATTATGTTTACAAATCAAACCAAATTCAATCCAAATGTATTTTTTCCCCCACATATCATATATTGTGGATTTTGAGTAAAAAGGACACTTCGTTCTCAGGGCGGTTTGTGGACATATTACTATGGCCACATTTAGTATCAATTCATTGAGGTATCCGAGACACGAGGATATCATTAGTACAATCAGATGGTATTGGCCATAAATCACCATAATCGACTGGTACTTCTCAGCTGGTAGACAAGAGCATGTCGAGCCCCTTCAACATTGTTTGGATACTATACAAATGTGGCAGCTGTGAAATCGTGTTCAATATTCTATTGTAAACATGGATCTCACGATTTGTAGGGTATACGTCTAAAATCTCACCCTACTTGAAGACGTCGCGTATTCCCAATATTGGAGCAGACCGCGGAATTTCGGTTTGATATTACAAATATTCATTCATCATTCTGTTATTCCGATTATGTGGGCGGACAGATGGTATAAAACTTTCGAGTAGACAAGATATAAATTAATGCAAATACAATCGTTGTTTGTTTTACAGGCTGTCTTGGCAACATCATATTACTGAAAGATTTCTAAAATTTTACCGTAGGTTGATACTGTCGTTAAAGCGATTATTATATCGATCAAAATCGTACAACAGTTATCTTTGACAAGAAATCACAATTAAAGTAACAAATCGATCGGCACTTCTTGTACCACCATCTGGCTCTTTGTGGATGTAAGCACAAGGTGTGATATTAATGAGACAGGATAAGTGCTATTGGCAAGATTTAAGATGGCCCTTCTGAACCAAAATTAGAATGTCAATATTTCCCCCATATTGAGAGAAAGAATGTAGAATGTACAGCAAATGAAATTAGAAACTCGGCTCAAATGCATCCACGCGTCCATCAGCAAATTTCTTTTTCTGATCGCATACAAAACCCGTAGCTTGTCGATAAACATTCCGGGGACGTCTATAGCGTCATGAAATATTAGCGGTCAACGCCACTTTGTTGTCTTCGGGACCTAATTTACTTTTTGAAGCGGGTCGATTGGATAAATAATAAAAACAGTCAGTGATTAAGACTTCCAGCGTTTTGTTTGGTCTCGGCGAAGTTATTTAAGCAAATAGCCCATCCCTCAGAAAATGAATAAAGCAAAATGAACCACTGGGAGAAGGCTAACCAATAAATCGACGTTAGTTATAGTATTTGCCTGGCATTATCTCAATAATGAATAGGTCTGTGGCATTATTAATGGACACGCGAAGCCGTTAGCATGCTGTATATCACAATCTAGACGAATGAGTGTTTGCTCTATTAATTGGTATGATCATATAACTGTCACGATACCCGGCAGTCTTTTGGCCAGCTCCGATCGCACCTTTTAATAAGTTAGAAGGAACCGGATGTTCATTACTATCTCAGTACCAAACACATGTCATACACACAGGGATCTCGTATATCCATTACTGACACCACAATGCTATTCTTTCGAAGTGATTCTTATGTGGTCATCATGAGCCCTGTACAGTCCCTGTCTGATTCTCCAACGTCGAGATGATTATGGTCACCGATGTTGTCCTGCTATAATTATTTTATAATCATAACCTACACGTCTGTCTGAACTCCCACCTTGGGTACAGATTGGACAGACAGAAGGCAATCACCGATTACAATATTGTGGAGTATCATGTAGTGATTAATGCCATTGTATGGATGGAATTCTACCATGCACCGCTTCAATCTGATGTTGCTGCATTGCGTTTGTCCACGTTGCATTTTGGTACAGTGAAAAAGGAGTGCAACCGCCTTCAAAACAAAGACAAACATGGTATTTTCAAAATGATGGTCATTGAGACACATTTCAGGCATAGATAGATCTACTCAGATGATATCCGCTCTAAACTAATTTATTCGTTCATTCTTGAAACACATTACGAACATTTCAGCATAGAAATACCTCAGGATTTGAGAAAGCATTAATTCGGACTCTATTGATATTTTCTGAAACTCATTCTCCGTATACTGGCACAGAAAGAATTATACATACAAGCGTCTAGTTCATCATTCAAAAGAGAAGGAGAGAGAGAGAGAATTTTATTTAATAATATTAATAATATTTTCAGCAATACTACAGCTATATACTAACGAACAACACAAATCTCTATCTAAAGATCAAATATCTAACAACAAAAAATTACATCACAAATCAATCGTTGTCGAACAATCCTCAATCAAACTTCTTATGACACTTTCCTGTCAAAGCTTGTGATGTGAATGCTGACATTATTAGCACACCACAAATCAATCGCTGACAAACATTCTCTAATGAGACTACTTAGCAATGTGGACCGCAACAACGGCCTCAAAGACCCAAATAACTCTTTCATGGTTACCAGACTCGGGTATTCTATAAACATCAACAAACTCTCTTTGCACCATAACACCATCATCATTGTATAAGACGATTGTCAGTTTTTAGCCCACCATCACCATCACCAGATGGTAGGCTGTTCAAATCGCTTTTCGTCCGTGGTCCGTCGTCAGTCGTCCGTCGTCCGTCAGTCCGTCCGTACGTAAACAATTCTTGTTATCGCGATTTCTCAGGAACTACTTTATGGATCTTTCTCAAATTTGGTACACAGGTTCCCCTTGGGGTCTCGTTGTGCAAGACACCTTTTCTGGTCCGATTCGAAAATCCAATATGGCCACCAGGCAGTCATCTTGGATTTCCCCATGAAACCTTGTTATCGCGATTTCTCAGGAACTACTCCATGGATCTTTCTCAAATTTGGTACACAGGTTCCCCTTGGGGTCTAGTTGTGCAATATACCTTTTCTGGTCCGATTCGAAAATCCAATATGGCCAACAGGCAGCCATCTTGGATTTCCCCATGAAACATTGTTATCGTCATTTCTCGGGAAGTACTGCATGGATCTTTATCAAATTAGGTACACAGGTTCCCTTTGGGGTCTGGTTGTGCAAGATACCATTTCTGGTCCGATTCGAAAATCCAATATGGTCACCAGGCAGCCATCTTGGATTTCCTCATGAAACTTTGTTATCGTCATTTCTCAGAAAGTACTTCATGGCTCTTTCTTAAATTTGGAACAAAGGTTCCCCTTAGAGTTTAGTTGTGCAAGATAACTTTTTTGGTCCGAATCGAAAATCCAATATGGCCACAAGGCAGCCATCTTGGATTTTCCCATGAAACCTTGTTATCGCGATTTCTCAGGAACTACTGCATGGATCTTTCTCAAATTTGGTACACAGGTTCCCCTTGTGATCTAGTTGTGCAAGATACCTTTTTTGGTCCAATTCCAAAATCCGATATGGCCAACAGGCAGCCATCTTGGATTTCCTCATGAAACATTGTTATCGTCATTTCTCAGGAAGTATTGCATGGATCTTTATCACATTTGGTACACAGGTTCCCCTTGGGGTCTGGTTGTGCAAGATACCTTTTCTGGTCCGATTCGAAAATCCAATATGGCCACCAGGCAGCCATCTTGGATTTCCTCATGAAACTTTGTTATCGTCATTTCTAAGAAAGTACTGCATGGATCTTTCTTAAATTTGGAACAAAGGTTCCCCTTAGGGTCTAGTTGTGCAAGATACCTTTTTTGGTCCGAATCGAAAATCCAATATGGCCACATGGCAGCCATCTTGGATTTCCCCATGAAACCTTGTTATCGCGATTTCTCAGGGATCTCTCTCAAATTTGGTACACAGGTTCCCTTGGGGTCTAGTTGTGCAAGATACCTTTTCTGGTCCGATTCCAAAATCCAATATGGCCACCAGGCAGCCATCTTGGATTTCCCCATGAAAATTTGTTATCGTCATTTCTCAGGAACTACTGCATGGATCTTTCTCAAATTTGGTACACAGGTTCCCCTTAGGGTCTCGTTATGGAAGATACCCTTTTTGGTCCGAATCGAAAATCTAATATGCCACAGGCGGCCATCTTAGATTTCCTCATGAAATTTTGTTATCGTGATTACTCAGGAAGTACTGCCTGGATCTTTCTCAAATTTGGTACACCGGTTCTCCGTGTCGTCTTGTTGTGCAAGATACCTTTTCTGGTCAGATTCGAAAATCTAATATGGCCACCAGGCGGCCATCTTGGATTTTCCCATGCAACCTTGTTATCGTGATTTCTCAGGAAGTACTGCATGGATCTTTCTCTAATTTGGTACACAGGCTCCCCTTAGGGTCTGGTTGTGCAAGATACTTTTTTTCAGTCTGAATCGAAAATCCAATATGGCTATAAGCGGCCATCTTGGATTTCTCCGTAAAACCTTGTTACCGCGATTTCTCAGGAACTATTGCATGGATCGTTCTCAAATTTGGTATACAGGTTCCCCTTGGGGGTCTAGTTGTGCAAGATACCTTTTCTCGTCCGATTCGGAAATCCAATATGGCCACCAGGCAGCCATCTTGAATTTCCCCATGAAACTTTATCGTCATTTCTCAGGAAGTACTGCATGGATCTTTGTCAAATTTGGTACACAGGTTCCCCTTGTCGTCTAGTTGTGCAAGATACCCTTTCTGGTCTGATTTGAAAATCCAATATGGCCACCAGGCGCCCATCTTGGATTTTCCCATGGAACTTTGTTATCGTGATTTCTCAGGAAGTACTGCAGGGATCTTTCGCAAAGTTGGTACATAGCTTCCCCTTAGGATCTAGTTGTGCAAGATACCTTTTTTTGGTCCGATTCGAAAATTCAATATGGCCGCCAGGTGGCCATCTTGAATTTCTCCTTGAAGCATTGTTATCGTGAATTCTCAGGAAATACTTCATGGATCTTTCTGAAATTTTGTACACAGGTCCCACATGGGGCCTAGTTGTTCAAGATACCTTTTTTGGTCCGATTCGAAAATCCAAGTTACGCTTCAAATTAATATGGTATTCCCGATTTGTGACGTTACATCACAAAAGTCGGCGGATCAAACGGTGGGGCATATTCTATATATTGACTATAGAGAATATCCACACCTTCACCTTCCATATCAAGGAGTTCAAATAATTCGGAATTAAAATGTATTTCTTCAAATTTCAAATCAGTTTTCTTTAGTCCATGCAGTTGCAAGTGAACTGCCCCACCCTTTCGTCTGCCGGTGGGTCGGCTACATGAAGGAATGTCACTCTTGTGACTCAACGTCCCAACTCGACAACTGTAGACTACTGCATGTTTCGATCCAAGGGAGATAATCAGGATTCAGGCACTTTCGAAGTTTCAACATTACTGCGTGGACCAAATCCCTTCAGTATTAAGTATTGTACCATCTTACTATTTTCAAGCATGGTATCTTAAAAGAGATATCTCAAACTAGCCCAGTAAACAGAACAGAATTAGCATTCGTTCCTAATTATAAAATCTTAAGTATGTTTCATAGCTCATGCCAAAGTGTCAAAGAGATTGGTCTTCGCTTCCAGTACCCAATGATGACACGTGCAAAAAAATAAATAAAAAAAATACTACAAAACGAAGACGAAGGATCCTCCGTACATGTACATTCACTTTCAGACTAACTTTGCTCATTTCTCTTGTATTATAACAACCGACATAAGTACAGTTTCTAGAAATTTTGAAACTCCTGAAACTTAGATTATATCTTGTTGTTCTTCAGTGTCCCTTTTTTGATCTTTTTCGCTCAGATTCGAAATTCTTTAAACAAAATTACAAATCAATCGTTTGTTCTTAGTAACAATGGACAAAAAGATCCTCTTGTCATTAGCTTACAATTATCGGAAAATGGTGGGCGCCAAGATCCTTCAGGATCTCTCGTTTTCTTAGATTTCTCAGGGAATTCAAAACGATATGTTATCAACATCTGAAAAATCTTATTGTTCATGCTCTCGGAAGGAGATATCCTCTTCTTCTTCTTCTATGAACGAGGACTTCACCACGATGCCAAGGCCAATCCAGCAAATGGACTGGGTCCTCGACATCTATTTCTTCTGCCGAAGAACACAGTCTCCATCGCTTCGGGAGGATCTGAAGGGTCCAAGCCAGACGCCTCCGTGACAGGCTCAACAATTTCACGTAACTCACCTCCTTCAGTTTCCCGCACAACTTTGACTTGACGTCGTGCATGACGAATGTCCTCGTCAAATCCATACATATATAACATATATATTATTATAGGCCAGAATCGCTCTCAATGATGCCGACAAGATATCGTGATGTTCCTGTGGGCCATTCCGCATCAATGATATACCACTTTGATCTCTTAGACCAGCTGAAAGAATAAACTGGGCTTCTGACTCATTTCTGCATCCTAAGGCTTGTGGACTGCAAATGCACCGCAACTCCGTTGATATCAATGTCAAAACTCTTAAATCAGCATATCACTAATAGAATCTGTTTGGGAAGATTTTCACCATAACTTTCTCTTCTCTTTCTGATATGTGCTTAGTGCTGCGTTCCATAGCGCATAGCCAGCTCGTATGTACACAAGAATTTGGTCTAGTGAGAGAAAAATACAGATCACATCAGGTTATTTATACAGATGGTTCTAAAGATGGTGAGAGAGTAGCATGTGCTACTATCTTTAGTCCCAAAACTAAAACCTGTCGACTACCAGGTAAAAGTTCGATATTCACTGCAGACGCAAAAGCTATATTGTCGACTTTGGAAGGTATTGGGCCCACTATAAAAAGGAAGAAATATATCATATTCTCAGATTCACTGGCATGCCTTCAAGCAATTAAAAGTGGAACTTCAACTCTTCCCATCATCTTGAATATTCTACAATTATATGACTGTATAGATTTGATCAACAGATTATTGTGTTTTGTTGGTTGCCTAGTCACGTTGGCATCAAAGGTAATACTGAGCCTGATAGAATGGCTAAGGCAGCCCTAGATAATGAGGTTGATCCTGTTGGAATCTGATATAGCGATTTCAGACCGTCTATCTGTACTTATGTTAGAAAGCTGTTTCAATCTTTATGGGATGCTGTGAATAATATAACCTTCATGCGTTCAAAAAAACTGTAGGCTACACTCATATGAACAGCCATGATCAGGCGATGTAGAATCGGCCATACACGATTAACTCACGAACATTTACTAAAGAAAGAGCCAGTTCCAAGGTGTATTCCATGCCACGAAGATTTCACAGTGAAACATATTCGTATCGGCTGTATAGATTTTGAGATTGTAAGAGATTCTTATTACCGAGCAGCTACTTTAGAAGATCCTTTTAGTCGGGTGAAAGAAGAATATCTTAGCTTATTTGAGAGA
The DNA here is from genome assembly GCA_036873755.1 of Hanleya hanleyi. NCBI lineage: Eukaryota > Metazoa > Mollusca > Polyplacophora > Lepidopleurida > Hanleyidae > Hanleya > Hanleya hanleyi. The sequence continues at coordinate 21,210 of JAVTVY010009927.1, read as the reverse complement.
AATCGGTTTCTTGCATTAGTTTTAATGTGTTAGTTTTGTAATGTGTTTGATTACTAAGTTATTAACTTGCATATTTAGAACTTTGTTTGATCGTCGCCATATGGCTGACGCGACGTTAAACCTTAATTCTCTCTCTCACTTCTGGTTCTGGTTCTGAACGATCTATCTTCATGTGTTTACAGAGAAAATAGAAGGTATGGTTGCACAAACTCTTCAATTCACGACCCTGTTATTCGACGCGACGTTTGATCTGATCTCTCACCCCCCCCCCCCCTATGTTATTCGAAAACCAATGGCTTGTAATTATTCCGAGTGTACAACACTTTATTACATTGAAAAGAAATATTAGGTAAATATTTCGTTTTCTGGCAATTCAACCGCACTTCAAATATCTTACGTATTTCAATTGAATTTGTTGTTCTGAGCGCTCATGCCATGAATATTTAATAGGATTATGAAACCATGGTCGCATCTGGACTAATCCACTTGCAGTCGAGGAGATAGGGTTACAGTCTCCGTTTACCCCAATTTTCACATCACAGACCAGTCCATATATCTACCTCGTACTATGGTGCCACAATGTCGGGACCGTGGCAACATGAAAAGACACCCCACCAGAGCGGCGTCTGATTCGACTTTGACAAACAAACATTTTCTACCATTAATGCTCCCTTCAAAGCACTATGAAGCCTTCTCGGGATTGGTTGACACTCGAGTAACTGCAAACCTTTTAGATTCTACGTAGCGACATATCCAAATGGAGGAGCAGATAGGATTTCATGTAAATAGATTGGCTTTATTGTATATCATTCTGGAACTAACTTCCAGATATTCCGCCCCAGGATTGATACTCAGAGTATGCTAACAATGTGGGCAATGGTAAGAAGATATTTTGACCACCTGAATACATGAACCGAGTTTTATTTTTAATTCTGACGGAGCCGAGATCTTCGTGTATTGAGAAAGTACTCCCAGTAAGAACCACTGCTAAATGCGAATCGCAAGGGAAAACCAAAATAATTCCCAAAGTCATTCAGTCCAATATACAAACTAGATGATTCAGTCTCATTACAAAAGTGTCGGTCATCACACGAACAAGAGGCTGAGGCTCAATCAAAGATACATCTTAGAGATCTCATATATTGCAATAATCTTCAAGATTCAGTTGTATCATGGGAATGTTAGTTATGGCATAGAAATGCCAGGATGATCTGCCGATAAGATTTTATATTTATCTGAGGTATCATCGCATGGAACGATACAGCAGTGATATAGCAACATAAAGGATGTACAATGGCAACAACTCCAGATCTTCCACATAAATAACCAAACAGTTTTCAAATCGAAAGATCTCGCCGATAACTTAAGCTTTATTTCAAATTGTTGCTATATCGAGTTACTTTATCCCAGCTCAGATGGCCAACCTAAAGCTGGGATCTCCGATCTGGGAATAAAAGTAATGACAATTCCGATATTTCTTTGAATCATCCGACTCATAGCCTGTAAATGAAAATGAAAGCAGTCAATTAATCTGAGCATAACTGGACTCATGGTCAGTAAACAAACAATATGTTTATAGGTATGAATGTATGTCGATGAAAACGTATTTGGTTGATCGATGATTTCTTTCGATATTTACAAGATCATTCATACCAACGAGGGACTGACGAAATCAGCTTCACGAGATTTAATCACAAATCGGTTGGGAATGATAATTCGATATCGCAAAGAAAATATCTCACTGATAAAATAATTATAATTAGGTGACAGTCAAATGTAAAACTTTCAAATATCAGACATAATAGGTAAATATACAAACACATATAATCAGCTTATGAAAACGGGCATAGAAAGTGTTCCAAGTAAATATCTCGTCAAAAAAACTTTCAATTTTTTTAATTTTAGATACCATTGAGAGAAATCGCATCATAAGTTAATGCCTTTTTGGACGAGCGCTATATATACTCATCTAACAATATGGGCAGGGATGGGCCTTCTTGTTAACTGGAGCCGATACCAAAATACACGAGCTAGCCTCGCCCTTATATTTTCATGTTAAGACAGACTCCAGAGGCTTACGTCTGAGTACATTGTACCCGAGGACGTTCCAATAACTTCAGGTGAGTGCTACTACAATGGTTCGTAATAGGGGATTATACATGACTGATCAATAGTACCTGATATCTCGGCCGGTTTCCAAAGAGGGAAATTCCGGTGAGTTAAACACATTGATTACTAGTATAAAAATAAGCAAGTTTTGAATTAACAGCCCCCCCCCCCCCCATGTACGGGTTGGGTGGGGCACACCACACTCGGTGGGAAGTATGACATTTAGGATGACAGATCTATGAACTTTTTATAGCAGTAATCAAACGAACAATTCAAGATGCTATGGCTTAACCACACATTACAGATTCAAAATGTTGTAGTAATCTTGGCCAGGGGAAATGTTATTCATGGCCAGAAGATGGCCTTTCGATGAACTGCAGTTCTTATCCGAGCTTTCGCAAGATGAAGATTACAATTGAGGCGAAAGTTGTAGATGTGCCATCCAAATGTCCAATACTCAGAGCTTCGTTTTCCATATCATGGGTCCTTACAGAAAAATGAACTTAACATAGGCCTAACGTTGTGCTTCTTGGCAGATAATAACATTTCTGACCTTCCTGAAGGAAACTGTCGGAATCTATGAACATGGTTAAATATAGCAGGTAAAGTATGGAAGCTTACATAGAATTCCTCTCCATTAATGGACTTGGTGGGACTATGAATTTTAATTAGGAAACTCGTAGCTTGTAAATATTCCATAAATCCACAGCTAGCAAATCTCGCCGATTAACACGGTTTCAGCTTGTCGTAGGAATTCTTGCTATTCACAGATCACGGATCCAGTTAACAGCTTCAGCAGCAGGGATGATAGACGTTCGACAGAAGAACTATTAGTGACGATTTTATTACGGAGTGCGCCAAAACCGCAGTTGGCAAACACCACCTATAATTTAGCGCTAAGATGTAGTAATGAGCGTTAAATCTTTTACTGAGAGAGCACGATCAGGCTGCCAGATCCGTCAACAAACCGCCATAAAATTCTATTCGGAATATATCATTTGACACAGAGAAACACACATTGCGAAACCAGAAATTTTATTGAACTCTTCAAAAATGCAATAGTGATATTGATTAGTGGGAAAAAAACACAATAAGGGATTACTAAATGATTTAGCGATAACTTGTCATGCTGTAATGGCGAATGTGACAAAATGTCAGAAGACCCAACAGTTTTATATCCTGACAGAAAGTCGGATGCTATAATGTTTCTAAAACTCAGCCAAGCTTGTCTTGTAGATGTTCAGGTGAATGGTTGCATAATGATTCGCAATAGTCGACGATCTCGTGGGGTTTTCTAAATGGGAAAGTCGAGTGGTTTGAAAGCATTGAGCATTTTCTTCAACGCAGCTTGTCAAGCTTGGAAAGGGTTTCAAGTAAGAGATAAAGAACACACTGAGAATTATATGTTCCCAGAAAAACGTTCTAAGTTTTCCAATTCATCTACTCTATTATAGTCATTGCTTTATTTGTGAGATGGGTGGAAGCAGGAGTACTATGTATTTGCAACGACAAGGGGAAGGAGGCTTTTGGTATGATATGACGACCAAAATTCGACTTTTAACAAGCCAGCGGGAGGATAAAGGCCTATTTGTTTTACCAATAAAACCATCCGCTTTGCGTGTTGCCAACGTTTTCCCGATGGGTATGCAATCCAAGATCACAATACACGAAAAAATGACCGTCAGATTCCCAGTACACGCATATAATGAACACCAAATATATTACATTTCCCTTCCTGTTAATGTAAAATCCGTACGATCTGGTTGACACGGCAAACGAATCAGATTACAACACATATAAGGAAAGTGGGAAGAGGTGCCGACATACTGGCAGAGCCACATGACTAGCTGTAATTTTGAATAAATCAATTGACGGTTCACTGTTGACTTCCGGGTAAAAGGTCGACTTTCACTGCCGAAGCCAAAGCTCTTTTGTTAGCTTTAGAAGGTATTGGGTCTACTATAAGAGGGAATTATGTCATATTTTTAGATTCACTGTCAAGCGATTGAGAGTGGAACTTCAACTCACCCCACAATTTTGAACATTCTACAATTATATGACCGTAGATTTCATCAGATTGATGTTGTGTTTTGTTGGTTGCCTAGTCACGTTGGCATCAAAGAAAATACTGAAGCTGATGAAATTACAACACATATAAGGGAAGTGGGAAGAGGTGCCGACATACTGACAGAGCCACATGACTTCACAGTATAATCTTCCGGTTAACCTATTCTAAAGCACATACCAAGAATCTAACGATTCGTGATATGTGTTGTATCTCAGGTACGCTGTTATTGTACCTGTTCACGTGGCAACTTGGATGATATGACCACACGGCCGCTAGCACCGGCATAAGGTAATTGGTGAGCTGTTTCGCTGTGACAACTCGTACACTGGGGGTTGGTGAACTGTATCGTCGTCAGATGAAAATGACGGCATTTAACACAAAAGACTAGTCTGTAAGGCCCGATGTCGACCCAGCATCAACTTCCCACAAATGCCAACATATATCAAAGGCCAAAAGGTCTGTACAGGGGGCGGGCCTCGGGGACGCAACGTCCACCAGCAGGATCTCGCCATATATCCCTCCAAATTTGGGAGGTGGTTGGGAGTGGGAGATTATATTTTAATCCGACTAACAATATGGCATAGTGAATGGCAATAATGTATTTGACAAGCTAAATACACGGACCGATTTCTTATTCTGAGGAGGATATGATCTGCGTTGACAACCTTCCAACTGCTAAATATGAATCGCAAGGGAAAAGAAACAATTTCTTAAGTCATTAAGTCAAATACACAAACTAGGTGAGTCAGTCATAAGTCATTACAAATGTTCTGCTCATCACACAAACAAGCGGATAAAGCTCACCTTAGGAGACATATATTGCGGTAATCTGCGAGTTGTGTCAAGGGAATGTCGTTTATGGGAATGCCAATTACGTCCAGGGAATTCCGGGATGACCTGCCTGTGAACTCGTGTTCTTATGTCAGGTATTATCAGATCGTACGATTCAACGGTAATTTAGTCACATGAAGGTATACATTGGCGACAATTCCAGATTTCAGAATATAAGGGTACCATCATCGAATAAGTATGCTTCCTTCAAAACTGCATTTATTCTGTTAAATTTATTTGACAAACATAAAATGTTTCTCAAGAAAAGGGTACTTGTCTTCCAATCACTCATAACGATATTTCAAAAGTGTACCGGACTCCCAGAGTTTACAAAACACCAAACAAAGCTAAGTTCATAGCCGATGTGGAGGCTAAGAATGTCCGGTGATTATGAGTGTCCGTCCCCTATCTTCTGCAGATACGACACTTTTCTCCTCATTGGGGACAAGTGTCCGTCCTTGGTTACAATAGAAAAGGATATGAAAAGGGACACTAATCACCAGGACATTCTTATCCATCACACCGGATCTATAAGCTGCACCGACAAGCTTCTTTCAACCCTGTTGACGAGGGCCCTTCAGGAGAAAACAGCATTTTGGGAAAGGTATTGCACTACTATTTCTAAACATTCGGGCGTTGAATGAATGCGGGAAAAAACTCGAAATGTCTTACGGAAGTGCTTGATGCGAAAGGACACATACTGTACATTAGGGCATTTCTCCACTCTCTATAGTACGATCTCAGGTCAGAACATGATTGATCGATTTAGTTCATTAATAGTATCGATGTTCAAGAAAACTGATCGCCGATATTTTAATATACAAGCGACTAGTCCGCTATTCGTTATTCAGACGTCGACCCTTAAAGAATTCCGCGTCCAAAATCCAAAGACCCAATTCATATAACAGCATCAGCAAACTTCAAAAAATAAATCATAGTAGTTTCCTGCAAGACAGAAGCGGTCAACAATTTCCAATGATGCCGACAAGACAGGCTTCGATTGTGCATCTTCTGATGAACACCATGGCGATCTTAGAATACACGGATTCACGCGGCTATCTCTAGTTTCCTTCAAAGCCAACGAAGGTGGATATATATCCTTTACTATGCCATTTATATTGCGATTATCCACAGTGAGAAATAGCGTTCGGTGAATGAGAAGGAACGGTCTTTGAAAGGATCGGTTTTTGAAAGCCCCTGTATATAGTCGTATTCATAAGAAAACAGATATAGGTCAGTCAAAATGGGTGCACAATTATTACCCCTAGGAAAAGCAGTATATGTCAAGAACATGGTTGGTTGGTTCTGGTCCCAGAAAAGGTCCCAGAAAACCCAGGCCAGAGAGGGTTAATCTCAGCCAAGCTTTCATTCGGGTGTAATTTCAGCTAAGTACAGTTTGTGGCGCGGTTTGAAGCACCATTTATTCCGATATCTACTTGACACTTGAGACGAAGCCAATTTACGACAAATCCGAAGTTATTCAGCCCATCCCAGTCTCGTTCCGGTATATCGTTAATGTTGGGCCGTGATTAATGAGACAATCGCAACTCCATAGCTCTAAATTCGAATATCGCAACCCTTTTCTGTGGAAACTTCAAATCCTCCAAATTATGATTACAAATCAAACCAGATTTAATCCAGATGCATTAGTTTCCCACATACTATATATTGTGGATTTTGAATAAATCCGACTCATCGTTCCTAGGTAGGTTTGTGGACATATTACCCTACAAAAATCTATCGTCATATTTAGTATCAATTCATTCAATTAGCGTAGACATATTAGACACGAGGATATCATTAGTACAATCAGATCGCTATAATCGATTGGTACTTCTCAGCTGGTTGACAAGAGAATGTCGAGTACCTTCAACATTGTTTGGATATTAATCAAATGGCGCAGCTCGGAAATCGTGTTCAATGGTGCATATTGTAAACATGGATGGGAACTAGCACGTTAAGCTCTCGATTCATGGAATCATTGAGAGTGTAGAATGGAATATCGCTGACCATCTTGAGGAGCAATAAAGACATGATTCACCTTGTCCACCACGAGGCACACCTGCCTAATCACTGCTACATATACTGATCTTTGGAATAACATGTGAGTACAACTACCGCAGTAACCAATAGCAGAAGAAATCCACTGGTACAAATGCTACATTTACGCAGTACACAACTAATGCTTTTAAAATATCCAGAGAAATTATTCAGGCAGTGTGATACGAATACTGAGTGGCATTCACATTAAAAGTTTTCTCATCTCGCGATTTGTGGGGGATTTATATTCATAATGTCACCGTGGTTAGAGGCGTTGCTTGATCCTAATACTGAAGCCACCCGCGTAATTTCTGTTTGATGTTACAAATATCCATTAATCATTCTGCTTTTCCGACTATGTGAGCGGACAGATGGTATAAAACTTTCGAGTTGACAAAATATAAATTAATGCAGATACAGTCGTTGTTTGTTTTACAGGCTGTCTTGGCAACATGGTATTACTGAAGGATTTCTAAAATCTTACGATGGGTTGATACTCTCGTTAAAACGACTATTATATCGATCAAAATCATACAACAGTTATCTTTGACAAGAAATCACAATTAAAGTAACAAATCGATCGGCACTTCTTACGCCACCATCTGGCTCTTTCTTGACGTTAGCACAGGGTATGATATTAATGAGACAAGACAAGTGCTATTGGCAAGTTTGATGATGGTCCTTCTGGACCAAAAGTAGAATGTCAATATTTCCTCCGTGCTGAGAGATGAAATGTAGAATTTATACAGCAAAGGAAATTAGAAACTGGGCTCATTCATGTTTGCAATATTCCATCAGCAAATTTCTTGTTCTGATCGCATATAAAACCCGTAGCTTGTCGATAAACATTCTGGTGACGTCTATAGCGTCATTAAATATTAACGGTCAACGCCACTGTGCAGTTTTCGCGACCTAATTGTCCCCCGCCGCAACGCGGAACTTTAAAATGGTTCTTGCTTTTTTGTGTCCGTGGATGTCCGTGTATGTCCGTGGATGTCTGTTTGAATTTTCCGCAAGCGATAACTTCCAAACGCCAGTTAGTACTGTATTTCAGCAACATCTGCCTGAAGGTGGCGCCACTGGGTCAAAATGGGTCTTGCTTCTTTGTGTCCGTGGATGTCCGTGAACGTCTGTGTGAAGTGTTCGCAAGCGATAACGTCAAAAACGCTTTGTCGGATTCTCCCGAAATTCGGCATACGCTTTCCTTGCGACAAGACACCGGCTGCTATTTCATTTCAGCAACATCTGCCTGAAGGTGTCGCCGCTGGGTCTTGCTTCTTCATGTCCGTTCCTGTCCGTGGATGTCGGTTCAAATTCTTTGCAAGCGATAACTTCCAAATGCTTTGTTGGATTCTCCCGCAATTCGGCATACGCGTTCCTTGCGACAAGACGCCGGTTGCTATTGCATTTCAGCAACATCTGCCTGAAGGTGGCGCCACTGAGTTTCGCTTCTTCGTGTCCGTTCCAGTTCATGGATGTCAGTTCAAATTCTTCGCAAGCGATAAATCCCAAATGCTTTATCGAGTTCTTCTAAAATTTGCCAAACGCATTCCTTGCAACAAGACGTAGGTTGCTATTGCATTTCAGTAACATCTGCATGGAGGTGGCACCACTGGGTCCATGATCAATGATTGCTTTCTCAAAAATGGCACATCCTCTAATCATAAGACACACGTGTATCAAGTTTGATAATCATCCAGTTGCATTTCTCCCTTCTTCGTGCCCATATAAGACCGATATCATACATCTGATTGTTGAATTCTGTTGTTCCTGCGATTCCTGGCGTTGGTAGCACATTCAACACCCAACGAAATGAGCAATTTTCTCTTCTGACATTTCCTGTTTCCACATGTGTCAAGTCGCCATTGAAACAATTTCGGTAAACAAAATGCTGCTCACATGATACTGAAGCAGAGTTTAAGCTGAAGAGGAATTATCAGGAACCACCATTTATGTGGGTTTCCGAAAATGTATATATGGTTAATTCAACTGAACACCGATACGATTGATTTATATTATTAACTGCAGCATTTTTTATTTATTTTTTGCTGAGACCGTTTTCCGAATCGTTAGGACTGTACATGTACCATGGTACAGGACCAGACATTCAACATGAATCGGGCCTTGCATTCTGAAAATTGCACCAGGTTGATTGATAGATCTGCTTATGACTGACAACAGGGTGGAATTATTCCTAACAACTGATTTCAATTTAAAGGTCAACCCAAACGATCTGAGGTCAAAAATATAAAAAAAATAGTCCTTTCGATTCTGAAAATAATGATATTTTTTTCATAATTTTGCGCAGTCTGGTTGGCGAGATATTGCCGTTTGAAAGGTGAAAATCGCTCTCCTGTCAATTCCAGCTGTGACGTCACGGAGGGAAGCCGTCTTGTATTCTCTATGTTAAAGCCGTATACCACAGTCGTAAGTAGCTGCTGATTTCTGGAGATTTTCGGAGTATCGGGGCATCATTTGTTAAATATGCCGCGACGTTGTGTAGTGGGAGGTTGCAGTTTTACTACAGATGACGGTGTTAGTATTCATTTGTGGCCTAAAGACGAGAAAATTGCTGCAAATTGGACGAAATTTGTACGCAACACGAGGGTGTGGAAAGAGGGCCCGAGCGGGCACATTTTGACAGAAAGACATCATTCGAGGACCTCTACAGCGTAGCAGTTGAATTCGGGTACAAACCAAAACTAAAGAGAACAGCTATTCCAACTATCAAACCTAAGAACAATCAGAATGTGACGGCAAAGAAATCGGACAAGGAGAATCTATCGCGGGCATCGGCTGGACGAACCTAGCCTGCAAGCGAGGCCTCGAGCAGGGAGACGGCTGTACATTCCCTGCTCGCTCTCGCGTCCCCGATGAACGCCCAGAATGCTATCCATGATGTGGCATTTGTTGCTTGAGCACCTACAGGTTAGACTGGATGAGTCTCTATTTCATATATACTATTTAATAATAATAAAATGATCTTTCATAAATATATATACGTTTGATAAGTAAATAAATAAAAAAATAAAAAGTCGTACAGTGATCGGGCATGCAAACCGGTCGCCTTTTAATGAGTTTTTTTCTGAACACCAACTGGAGTGAATGGCTGTAGATACAGAAGTGATAATAATACTTTCATAATCCCTTGACATTTGAGATTGTGGGAATATCATTCGATTTCAATTTAATTGACGTACATGTAATTTGTCGAAAATTGAGCAAATGTGAATGCAGATCCATCACGTCGGTTCGACGCCCACTCACCACGGCTTACTTTTCGCCATGAATGTCCAAAGTTTTTTTATCAAACTATATAATTCTGAAATTGGTATTTCATGGGGATTATGGGAAAACAAACAAAAATCAAATCGGACGTATATCAGTAGAGTTATCAACAGTTTACTGTCTATACTGCCGAATCCCGGAGTTTATCCCTTCGAAAAGGTCGCCTCGGTCAGTATCAACAACAACAACAACACAGACGTGCTCGTTCTTTACATCACAGAATCGTTCTACATTTAACACAGTTTGAAATATATGGACATTTGGTCTTATAGATGACGATAATAAGGTTTCCAGTCAAGTTGCATACCAATCTGTATTCAACAAACGACCTCTCCGAATCCTGTCGTCGTCGAGTTCCACGTTGTCAGAATGGTTGTCACTGTCAGAATCGGAGCCGTACGGCTCAAATTGATAGGGCTGAATTCCGCCGTTGGTCTTCAAACAACTGTTAATTTGCCCGTCATCATCCTCCTCTATGTCTATTTCATCTTCTTGGCGAAAAATATTTCCATCTAAGGAGCTGATATCGCTCGAATCGACATCTGAATCGGAGCTCTGACTGCACTCGCTTTCCATGTTATTCGCTGTTTTTTCTCAGGCAATTGCCCTGCGTGACGTCATCAACCCAGCTGTGAAAGTGTGAAAAAGCCCACTTTGCTCCCATATTACGTGTGTTTCTGATCAGATAAGAATTTTTTCAATATTTTTTTCATACAAAGTGAAGTATGAACTATGATTTTTAAGGATTTTTAGACCCAAAAAAAATCCGTTTGGGTTTACCTTTAAAAGCTGTACCCACATTGATTGTTTACTTGGTTAATAAATCTTGGGACCTGCGCTGATGAGCCCCATAAAATTGCAAGGCCTGATACGTAACCTTATGACATTAATGAACAGCCCTTTTTTGACACCAAGAATATTGCCATAGCAGTGTTTATCTCCAAATAATACTTTTAATTCTTTAAAGAATTTGACACTTAATCAACCAAAATGACAGATACAGCAGAATGACTTGGTTGCACACTACTGGGAGAACAAAGAAGACCCTGTCTGTTCGCTGACCCATGACTTCAGATGATCAGCTGCTGGGCTTCTTTCACTTTGCACTATCTACTTAGCTGGTAGGGTATTTCGAACTGCTGAGAACCATGATAACTGACAATTTCATGCATATGTACTATATTTTTGTCCCCCGCCGCAACGCGGCCGGGGATTTTGAAATGGGACTCTCTTCGTGTCCGTGGATGTCTGTTCAAACTCTTCACAGCCGATAACTTCCAAATGCTTTGTCGGATTCCTCTGAAATTTGGCATATACATTCCTTGTGACCAGACGTGGGTTGGTATTCCGTTTCAGCAAGATCTACCTGAAGATGGCGTCACTGGGTCTTGTTCCAATCTTCTGTGCATGTCCGAGGATGTAAGTTGTCCATTCAAATTCTTCACAAGCGATAACTTCCAAATGCTTTGTCGAATTTCTTCGATATGTGGCATATGCATTCCTTGTGACAAGATGTTGATTGGTATTGGGTTTCAGAAATATCTGAATGTAGGTCGCGCCACTAGGGTTCTTTCCGTTCTTTTGTGCTGCAAGCGATAACCTTGAAACGCTTTGAAATGTCACTTGGGATTGAGTTTCGCCCACTTGCACATACAGATGGCGCCACCGGGTGGCAACTTCTAAATTTGGTTTCTGGGCAATAACTTGAGAACTGCTCATCAAATTCTTCCCAAATTAGGCATGCATATACATTGTACCTTGCCAGGAGATGTTGCTTGGGATGGCATTTCATCCACTTCTGCTCACAGGTGACGCCACCTGGTGACAAAATCTGAAATTTGTTTTCGGTCAATTACTTGATCGAGGACTGCATGCTCATCGGATTCTTCTCAAATTTAGCATGCATGTACCATATGCCAGGAGATGTTGCATGGGATTGCCTTTCACTCACTTGCACTTACAGGTGTCGCCACCTTGTGGCAAAATCCTAAATTTGTTTCCGGGTAATACCATGACATAATATGTCACTTGAGATTGCGTTTCGCCCACTTGCGCCTACAGGTTGCGTCACCTGGTGTTCAAATCAAAATTTGATTTCGGCAATTAACTTCAGAACCGCTCATCGAAATCTCCTCAAATTTAGTATGTAGCATACCAGGAAATGTTGCGTTTGATTGCCTTTCACTCACTTGTACTTATAGGTGGCAAAATACCAAATTTGTTTCCGGGTAATAACTTGAGAACCGCTCATCAGATTCTTCTTGAATTTGGTATGAATATACCATGACATAAGATGTCGCTTGGGATTGCGTTTCGCTCACTTGCGCCTACAGGTGGCACCACCTCGTGTCAAAATCTAAATTTGATTTCGCTCATCGGATTCTTCTCCAATTTGGTATGCAGATACTATGCCATCTCTTGAGATTGTATTTCGCCTGCTTCTGCCTACAGGCGGCGACACCTGGTGGTAAAATCAAAATTTGTTTTCGGCCATTAACTTGAGAACTGCTCATCGGAATCTCCTCAAATTTAGCATGCATGTATCATGCCAGGAGATATTGCGTTTGACTGCCTTTCGCTCACTTGGTGGCAAAATACCAAATTTGTTTCCGGGTAATAATTTGACAACTGCTCATCGGATTGGAAAAATCCGAAATTTGTTTCCGGGCAATAATTTGACAACTGCTCAGCGGATTCTTCTCAAATTTGGTATTCATATGCCATAAGATGTGGCTTGGAATTGTGTTTCGCCCACTTGTGCCTACAGGTGGCGACACCTGGCGGCAAAATCTAAATTCGGTTTCCGATCAATAAGTTGAAGACCCCTCTTCAAGTTCGTATGCTGATACCATGCCATGAGATGGCGTTTGGCATTGCGTTTCGCCCACTTGCACCTACAGGTGCCTCACCTGGTGTCAAATTTAAAAATTAAACATTTATAAACAATGTTTCTATTTGTAACCAAATCAAACCTGCTTTGCTCAAATGCCTAATCTCTATTAGGAATCACAATACAAACTGTTAAAAACGGAAGTTAAAACCAAAAGTTGTTTCCCCTTAGGGGGTTGTCTGCCCCTAGGGGAGCTCTCCCATTCATCCCAGCCAGGCTACTATATAAGCTCTGCTCACACCCATTCATATCCTCTTTCTCATTGTAATAATCGAGACCTGTAGTGTGCAAGGCCGCGGCATGAGGGGAAGGAAGGGAGGGACCATCAGAGCAATGCAGGTTTGATTTGGTTACAAATAGAAACATTGTTTATAAATGTTTAATATTTGTTTCCCAAATCGTAAACCTGCTTTGCTCAAATGCCACAGTACCAACATATGGAGGTGGGAAACCTCGGCCTTGTTGTAGCACCAAAAGCAGGCAGAGTAACCACTGGGATGACACAGACATGGGCATAGATATGACACATTAATACTCAACAAGAAAACCCTGGTCACTGACACAATGGGTTAATGCATGGAGTAGATATAGAAGAATACTTATCTTCGTGTCTCATCCATGTAGCTGTGATCATGGATGTGATACGCAATATTACCCAATGTAGAAAACCAAGGCCCTTGGGCGGCGAGAGAATTCATTCAGTAAGCACGACACATTAATACTCAACAAGAAAACCCTGGTCAATGACGTAAATGGGTTAATGCATGGAGTAGATATAGAAGAATACTTATCTTCGTGTCTCATCCATGTAGCTGTGATCGTGGATGTGGTACGCAATATTACCCAATGTAGAAAACCAAGGCACGAATGCGGCGAGAGAATTCATTCGGTAAGCACTGTATGAAACAGGGGTGAGGAGAAATGCACAGCAACCCACCGCATACAGGGGACCAACTTACACCACCCTCAGTCCACAAACCGACTAACGTCAACTCACTGCACCTTAGTCCTTGGAGCTTGATCCGGTCTTGTGAGTTGACAGCGGCCGTCCTGAGTCTACTCTCCATGTGACGTCAACTTTATGTCAGTTCTTCGTTGAACTTGTGAGTTGACTGCAGGTGACTCAGCTGAGATGAACTAGAAGGAGGCCATAGCTTCAACCTGAAATGACACAAGCAAATCTGCAGTGATGGCAAAGATTAAAAGTCACAATTGTGTCCGGCCTTAATTGATAACTTGAGAGATGGCGGCTGGCTAACTGACCTATTATTACTGAGTAGATAACATTTATATCCAATTATTTTTAAGATGACACTCTCTCAGTAAGACACAATTACTAGAGCTGGATGAATCAGTCCCAGGCAAGACACGAACCCACGTCCTCAGAGTTTGGCACCAAATCGCCAGCAGAAAATGCAAATGGCCGAGACCACTCGGCCACCTCAGCCTCCACCTAAAAATGATCACAGATATGATAATAATTCTCAACAAAAAGAACCCTGGACGGTGACGCAGTGGTTAATTAAGGAGTAGTAATAGAAGATACTTATCTTTTGAGTGTCTTCATCCCATTAGCTGTGATCGTGATTGTGGTACACAATATTACCAATATGAAGGAAACCAAGGCCCTTAGGCGACGAGAGTATCCGTTTGGAAAGTGATGTATGAACAGGGAAGAGGCGAAAGCACAGCTACCCGTAGCATACACGGTGATCATCTTACACCACCCTTAGTCCACAAGCCGTCTCATGTCAACTCTCTGTACTTTAGTCCTTGAAGCTTGAACAGGTCTTGACAACGGCTGCCCTGAATCTACTCTCCATTCAACGTCAACAGTCTGTACTTTAGTCCCTGTCTTTGTACGTTGGACTCTTGAGTTGACCGAAGGTGACTCAGCTGAGATGATCTGGAAGAAGGTTATAGCTTTAACCTGAAATGACACAAGCAAATCCGCAGACTTTTTTATTCTTTTTTTAAGGGAAAAGATTAAAACTTATCATTGTGTCAGGCCTTGATAGATGACTCGAGAGTCGGCGGCTGGCAAGCTGACCTAATACTTCTCATAGGTGATCATTTAGTATGTGGACATAGAATTACTGAATAGCAGCGATGAAGCCGTAAGCTGGTTGACTATAGGCTAACAGCACACTAAAACTACCCAAAGAGAACCCAGGTCGAAGACGCTGAAGATACTCATGGATTAAATCAAAAAACTTGATTGTAAAAGTGGTACACCATACTCAATAGAATAGTAACCAAGTCTAAACCATACTCACCGATGATACGGGTCTTGTAAGATGGCTGACTGACCTATTGAGGTGATCATGTAGTATGGTGGACATATTGACTGAAGATGATGCAGCAAGCTGGCTGACTTGCTGCGCTGATGAGAAATGCCCCCCCCCTCTTTTTTTTGCAAGTTAATTGACCACGTGCTGGGCAGCCATCAGCGGCCCAAGCGTAGACATTCTATCTGATTGCACTGACATATCCCTCAGATAGCAATTTGTGAAGGTAGAATTTGCAGTCCATGCGCAGGACTGGACAATGTCATGAAGGGACAAGTTCTTCCATAAAGGCCATGACGTAGCGATGGCACGAATTTCATGAGAAGAAGCAGTAGACAACAAAGGGGGCGCGTCAATGGCCAACTGATATGACGACTTACCAGAATAATAGACGACGAGAGCCCCGATCGGGATCTGTACGAGTGAGATGGTGGCGCATGGCTCGAACAGGGCATAACAGAAGGTCATCTACAAGGTCATGTTCGAAGTCTGATAGCGCAGGGATGGAATACAAACGTTGAGCACACGGACCTAGGCGAACAGACTCATTTTGGCGATGAACTCGGGGACGGGTCGAAAGGAGATACGAGACCAATCCGCCGTCCAGGTAAAAGATGATCTCTCAAAACATGAAGATCAGACACTCTAGACGCCAAAGCAAAAGCCGCCAGAAAAACGCAGACTTGTAGGAAAAATAACCTCAAAAGAGGCGGACTGTAAAGGTTCAAAGGGCGGACGAACCAGAGCACACAGAACCAAACCAATATCCCATTCCGGTAACAGCTAGCGAGAACGGCGAACTGTAAAGCGAAAGCCCGAATGAGCGCAGAGATAATGTCGTTTAGACTAATGCCGATGCCGGAAACCCTAGCCTCAAGCAGACCGGAATGCTTAAACGGTGCTGATTAGAACTTCATATCACGATAAAGGTGAAGGAAGAAGTCAGTTACAGGGGGAAAAAGGAGGCAGAGTCAGGATGGGCATCACATTCTCGCACCCGGACGAATAAATCCACTGCAGTGACCAAACGCGAAAAACGAACATAATGAGTAAGGTCCTGTTTTTCCTCTATGAAAACTCATAGTTTGAGACAAAGTACTTGATGGAGAGAGTCGAAAAACTGTCCCCCAAAGTAACGACGAACCTAAATAACCCTCGATGTGCAAGCCCCGAGCTGAATTGATACAAGGGGAAGGTTGACTTGAACGGAAGGAGTTCACTCCCACTGACGACCGAGGATGGTGAATCGTAGGAAAAACGCCGCAAAAACGAGGATGAATGGATGCAAACTAAGCATCTCGCAAAATGATGGAGGCACAGAAGAAAATGACGTGAAGAACGGCGTTATGGCGTACCGGAACGTCTAACAGATGTACGAGAACGACGCACAAGTGTATGAGAAAGACGTGACGGCGTAATGGAACATCGTCAAGGTGTAACAGAATGATGTAAATGTGAAAACGGGAGAAACGTTGCGAACGCGTAGTGATTTCCCCATTTGATTCAACATAAAGTACATACATGCTCACAATGGAGTAGGATACACCCTATAAAGTACGAGAAAAAACGACGTAAAGGCGAGAAACGACGAACAAGTGTACGAGGACAACGAGGCGACGTAATGGAACGTCGTTGAGGTGTAATGAAATTAGAAAACGCAGAGGAGATGAACACATTAAATGTTCCTAGCGTTAATGACAAACGTAACTCCGCTGGTAGTAACATCACCGACATCCAGAACAAAGAGATTTCGACGTAAACTAGAAAGATCCTCAAAGAATTTAAAATTCCCGACGAGAAGAAATACATTTGAAGATTCTAGCCAGCAGATAAAGTAAGGTCATTAAAATTCAGAATTAGAAATGACCTAACTCGAACAAGCTGTCGAGAAGAACAACAGTAAAGAACATAGCTAAAGAGCAGTCTGTTGTTCATGTAGACTGTACCGGTAATAATACTAGGAAGAAAAACAATAGAACACTTCACGAGTTTGCGTGACATCCTTGCGCAGGGCTCAAAATATAAGAAGACCGCTCGATGAAACAGTCTAATGCTGTCCCACGGCAGAAGATCGAGAAGACTTCAGGCTTGATCTTTGCCCGGCCAACAGACCAGGAGAAGATCAATCCAACCTCCACGTGTCGTTGAACGAGAGTATTTCTAAAGATTTCTCGGAGAAATACACTCACACTCAAGCTAATAATTATAAATTTCTCAGAGAGAAGAAAATAAAAGTAAAGCTCAACCCAATCTGAATTGTAAATGTAAAACAGAATACAGATGGACCAATTTGGTGTGAAATATAAACACATCACAATGTTTAGTAACAGAAATTTGTGTTTCAAAGAAATAGCACAGTTTCACAATAAACAAACACCAGTTATTCGTTTTTGAAGAGCGTGATCACATCACACTCTCCTAAAAATTGATCCAGGTGAGTGGAAACAACATTCCTTACAACCACTTCTCTACATACTGAATGGCTTCAGGAGTGCGATATACACTCCAAAAACGACATTAGGGGAGCGATTTATAGCACTCCTGCTATTATCAAAAAACAAAAAACAGAACATACGTGATCTCTTTTGTTGCTCAACACACGCTTAATTACATAAAGAGAGTAGTAAAGAAGCTCATTAAAATGTAACAAAAAATCGTAGCGTACAGGCTTGAGTTGTGGCGATGAACACAAACACAACAACAACGTAAGCCGTAAAGCAGAGAAAACCCTCTGTAAGTTCTCTCTTGATCACAGGATCTCAAATAAACATAATAATACTTGATATAACAAGAGGTTACGTTTTGGTAGGAACAATGAACTGAATGCATGGAAGTGAAACTACCAAAAAACTGTACAGTCCGAACAACAACAACAACATGGAAATTGACGGACTGCTTATAAAGAATCGGATCTCCCCGGCGGGGAAAAACGACCTGTCGCGTCAGGCGGAAGTACATTTCACTATACAACCGAAGATTTAATGCATAAATTCGAGAATCAACGAAGCAAAAAAAAAAACTTGTTCGTTTATCGTACAGATCCCGACAAAATAACTCGGTCACCATAGACTCACATACTGACCGATAACCACACGGGATCGCGAGAGCCCGAGCTAAGGAAAGAATGGCAACGATTTGGCATAAGACTCACAAAACATAATTGACAAAAGATCTGCTGAAACCTGCATTGTCAGACTTTAGTCCACACTGTTTCGCAGACTGTGTTCATAGCTGAGCGTGGGATCCCATATCCACTTTTAGAAAACATCATCGGACGTTCATTTCAAGATATAGAAAAATCATGGCTAAAAATTTTGAAAAACTCCGACAAGAGCAAATTATTTTAGCGACTAACGTCCGAAGACACTGAACAAGTGGCTGACGGTAGCAAACCGTGCGAGGGTCTAAGCGACAAAATTTTAGGAACAACCAGAATAAAATGTCAGACAAAAATTATCCCAGAAAATATTATTTATTTAACCGCAATAGACGTAACAAGTTTAGGAAAAGGTTTATAGACCTTCTCCTAGATTTACGGTGAAGTCGAATTCTTTTGTCCGATGGAGACAATGGATCGCTCCGATAAAACCGACCTGGCTCTAGAAGCCTTTGTTGAGCTGAACAATGGAGCCGGTTTGACAGGGACTCCAGACAAAGCAAAACCGGTAAAGGTCAGACTGTCTAGAAGTTGAAAATTATCCTCCTGTAGGCCGGTACCACAGGTGGAATATTTACAGACGCCGATAAAACTGGACTTTGAAATCTATGAGACAAATCCTAAACGAAATTTCTAAGAGCCCTCTATCGACCTCCGATAGTGTAGAATCCTCAGACGCACGTACAAGTAAGTATGACGGGCCTGGGCATATTTCTTCCAGGCGAATCCCGTAACAAACATTCCGCACACGTGGCTTGGCGATAATACAAATCTTTACAAGCAAAACAAACCGTGTGGGCGTCCAAACGGGACAACACTTGCCCACACGCGCGACAAGAATTAGAAATCGGAACAGAAACCTCAGACATACAAATGTTCTGAAGAAATTCCCGAAAAAGAAACACAAGTCAATCTTCAAAAAGGATATAACCGGCGGTTACAACAACAACACAGCTGTATTGCTTTAACACTTCCTAGATGTGTACTGGTCGAGTACAAACTGAGAAAGAGGGTGTGAGCAGAGCTTATATAGTAGCCTGGCTGGGATGAATGGGAGAGCTCCCCTAGGGGCAGACAACCCCCTAAGGGGAAACAACTTTTGGTTTTAACTTCCGTTTTTAACAGTTTATATTGTGATTCCTAATAAAGATTAGGCATTTGAGCAAAGCAGGTTTACGATTTGGGAAACAAATTTTGGTTTCCGGGCAATAGGTTGAGGACGCCTTCAGATTCTCATCAAATTTGGTTTGCAGATAATATGCATTGAGATGTCGCTACAGATACAGATACAGATACAAGATTTCTTTATTGTCGATATGGATTAGAACAATTAACATTAGCCATTAGGCTATTGGATCGACACAAGTATTATAACAATGAAAGATAAAAATTTGGCAGAATTAAGATATATCACAAGTATGTATAAAAGGTGAGAAAATGGGCAAGAGTTAAAATATAGCCAATATATAACGAGCATGTGTAAAACGGTTTCACGTTAAAATCTTGCACATTGAACATTTGCAAATAGGTCCCTCCCACTTGTTGATCAGTTTCTTAAAATCTTTAAAATTGGGAGCCTCTCTAAAAAGTTTTGGCAGATCATTCCAGACTTTGACACCGTAAGATGACAGAGAGTTCTGTCCATAAATCTTGGTATTGTACCTTGGCATACTTAAAATATATCTGCCACCTCTAAGATTTCTATCTGTTTGGTGTGTGTTAAAAAGCTCTTGAATATAGATTGGTGACATGCCATGGACTGCCTTATACATTTCAGCAGCTATATATCGGATCCGTTGAAGATGTAGAGAAGATACATTGGCCCTTTCTAACAGAGTATTTACAGGAGAAGAAAAATCATTATATACAAAGCGAAGGGCCCTAGATTGCAGACTTTCCATCTTCTTAACAGATGATGCGCCACAAAAATGCCATACAACTGGACAAAAGTTGAAATTAGACACAATAAATGATTTTAAAAAAACGGGACTTGGGGTTGCATCTCGGTTACATAATTTCCATGTTTCACTGCATGGAAACTATCTTACAGCCGCAATCAACATTCAGTCAGCCGTACTGAGTTGATCTTAAAACTTGGGGAGGCAGAAAGACCCTTCCGCATCCAACGCCTATGAAGTAGCAGTTGCCTCCCTCATGTATATCCCCTGATACCAACAATGCTCAAAAATATACCGAGCATCCTCTGGCTGCTTGTTTACTTTTTGAAGCGGGTCGATTGCATAATTAATCAAAACAGTCAGTGACTAACACTTTCCCGATTATATCTATAATATATTTCTAAAAAAAGTTCAGAAATTGTACATTTCAGAGTGAGCTCGGCCCCTATAGAAAGTGTCACCACAATGCAGTTCTTGGAGTGTTTGTTCTCGGCGAATTTATCCCAGCAAATTGCCCATCCCTCAGCAAATGAATAAAACAAAATGAACCACTGGGGAAAGGGTCTCCTAATAAATCGATGTTAGTTATACTCTTTATCTGGCATTATCTCAAAAATGGATAGGTCTGAGGCATTATTAAT
>JAVTVY010009926.1:0-45864 GCA_036873755.1 Hanleya hanleyi | reverse complement strand
GCTCCATTGCATAGCTCCATCGCATAGCTCCATCGCTCCATCGCATAGCTCCATCGCATAGCCCCATCGCTCCATCGCTCCATCGCATAGCTCCATCGCGCATCGCATAGCTCCATCGCATAGCCTCATCGCGCATCGCATAGCTCGACTTTTTATCGCATAGCTCCATCGCTCCATCGCATAGCTCCATCGCTTCATCGCATAGCTCCATCGCGCATCGCATAGCTCCATCGCATAGCCTCATCGCGCATCGCATAGCGCGACTTTTCATCGCATAGCTCCATCGCTCCATCGCATAGCTCCATCGCGCATCGCATAGCTCAATCGTTCCATCGCATAGCTCCATCGCTCCATCGCGTTCAATTAGAAATGAAAGACGCGATGGCCCCTCTCGGCCATCATACGCCAGCGCATACAACTCCGACTATGATCTTCCACTGGCAACAATCCTCCACTTGCCTTATATCCGGTCCGACGACGTCAGGGAATACAGACTTCACCCAGAAGCTTGATCGGCACACCAACAGCATGATGACCCATCCATCGCTTAGTGTGGTGTTACGAAAAATGACAGGCGGCGTATGCGACGATGCCCAACGTCGCCTATGTCAGTTAGGGAAAACGGGCCCTTTGAAATGGAGGTCAAAAATTCGTTTTTGCTTAAAACAATTATCAATATAACACGCTAAGGAAAGTCCACAACGGTGGCAATGGACTTAAATATCTGCATCGGGTGGTATTAAACAAAGAAATTGTCGTGCATCTAAGTTGCATGATAATACGCGATATATAATTTCACCTATTAAGTTACAGATTATGGTTATATTCGCTGAAAATATTACTGCCACGACAATATACAAAGAATTTCGACTAAAGATTTGAAAGTGTGATGACGGATTTTAGAGGGGCAATTTCCCTTAACCTTTTGGAATGGCCTCCCAACTTGGCCCCTTGATTGTCGACGGCGATCTGATATCGGAATTCGAAGCTCAGGCAATTCAGTTCTTTACCAAAGGCAGTCATTATCTTCGGCTCCGTGTCATTGACTTTGTGAGCCTAGTAAAAACAAAGAGCATCGGAACATCAGTATGAGTGCCCACTACATTGGTAGTGTGTCAGATACACCTCTCAGCAGATGTTCATGGCGACACATATATACCCCGGCGCACCCAGTTTGAACGAGAAGCCTCTGAAGATACTATGATCCCACATCACAGGTATATGCTCATCGATCTGAAGCAAGCCCTCCGTCCACATTCGGTTGCGAACCAGATATTTCTCCGGGAAGACCGAACACCTGTACTTGCCGAAGGGATAAACAGCGAGATGTCCAGCCCCAATGGGTGATTCGGACAAGAGTTACCAGATCGTACTCAAAGTTGCTCCATCAGCTTGGGTATGCTATGATGGAGAGATAATAACATGGTTGACACGCCATCCCTCTCTCCCTGGGAAGATACGAGCAGAAATGATAAAAAGCGAGGGATCAATGATCATCATTTGTTCATCCGTCCATTGTGCGTGGGGCGGACCTCGAGCTCGTGCATAGTTTGTGTGAGATTGGTCCTAACTTTTTAAAGAGAAACGACTCCGGTTCAGCAGGTCTAGTTGGTCAAGCACCAAAGAGGTCCTCGTACCCTGATACAAAAGCCAGTCCCGCAAGCACAGAAGTAAAATAACTTACAGAAAGGGGACTTCGTGCTCGTCCTCCTACTGGGTGCAGTCCTCCGTCGACAATGGAGCATACGAAAACATGACCCTGGTCGAATCACGCCTACTTTAAGAGTCTGCAATCCCCGTACCCGATCCCACCTACTGCGAAAACGTTGAACACGCTCGACGCAGATTTGACAATGGCAGCGGTTGTTTTGAATTAGGACGTCAGTATCTGAAGGCTGTGGTATTCGCTTTGACACCTGATCTCGATTTCAGACATTTCATAGGTAGTCCAGCTAGCAATGCAATTTAAAGCAGTCAAAATCCAAACCTCACAGCGGATTGGCGCAATGAGCTGACTGCGCACGCTTACTGATTGGTTCTTACTGATTGGTTCGGTTTAGTGGACACCCCTCAATCTATTTATATCCAGAACTGCTATGGGCAGCTAACCCCGCCATATCGATTGTAACGTATCAATTCATACACTGGCTCGCGAAGATGATAGGATTATTGAAAATAACGATCACATTGACAATTCAAAGTCAGGTCTCTGGAGGCTTTGCTCTGATCAAATATATTGAGCACTATATTGATAACTGATGCCTTAATATCGTGGAAAATTTCGTAACAGGTCTGAAATGCGCGTATCCCTCTTGACCTCTGACATAAGTTCATCAAAAAGTATTATTTCTAAATGTATTATACGATCTCTACTCGGGCCAGAAGGGGTATAAAGAGATTGCCAATGATATAAGTTATTAGCCAATGAGTATGGTCAGACTTTATGATGCAGTTGTTAATAAATATATGCCTGTCTATATAAACCACGGACACGTTTTCCCCAACATGGTCGGACATTGTTGATGAATAAACTGTTAAACATCTGTTAAGTACAGGCTACTCAGAAACCATGTAGGAGCGGGGTTGGGCTGGGTGCGTGCGTTCTTTTTCAAATCTGGCGATTTATATAGACCAAATTAGTTCATCTTCAAGTCTTCAATGTTACATTTTCAATATATTTAATGTGACATTCAATTTCCAGATTGGCAACACATCCGTAGTTACTTTTTATAGTTATATAAAAAACTGCCATCATTATACATAAATTGACCATAATTACGTCAGTAAATATGAGGTTGTTTGAATAAATTATCAAATAATAAACATCTAATTGCATGTTGTGATATAAATAAATATTAATATATCGCATCATATTAAAAATAACTATATAGTTGTATACTGCCAAGACGAATGTTCACAAAAATTTGGCCTATATATTGCACAAGATTCCCATGCAGTCTTCGAAACGAAACTGACTACAGTATTCCAGCAGACAGGGTAGGCTCTATCGGTGTTACTCTGTCTGTATGTGTACCCTCGCGTCCTGAGTCGAGAGAGCCTACTGCATTGAATTGTTCTGCAACAGTACAGGGTCATAATTTCAAAAAGAGGTTGACACACGAAATAGATAACAGCAGAATTTCCGCATCAAAGTAGCTGCTCAACAATGTCTGTCACATGTTTTTGCTTTTTTGTTTCCGACTCATTTGCTTCACCCGCCTGACAAACCTTGTTCATAATGTCAATGCAAAACAACAATTTTCGGGGAAATGGTTTTCCTCCGTTTGACAAGGCTGTGTACATCCCTTACCCACCAGGTCATTTTGGGGAACTCCCATGTACATATATCATACTAGCCCATCACAGATACTAGTAAGGTAATAAAAATACTTTTGGGAATATTCGCGCTAGTTAATCACATAACTTTGCAGTTTGAATTCCCTTTCCTATGTCTACGGTGTCGTTGACTCAGAGCAGAAGCCAACGTGCAATCCAAAGCGGTCTTTAGTTTTCTTTGATGTAAGGGAGAGAACTCCATATAACCTTTTGCACCAAGCCTTTTCGCGAGAGATGCCCCGTGTGCAGCCATCAACGGAGATCGAGACTCGTTATGTAAAAGCTGTAGAATAGCTTGGTTTTCTCTGAGGTCCGTTTGAGTGCCGATTATTACTATAGGTGTGTGTGGAAAATCTCCCCGTATGTCCGGGACCCATCTCTCTTCCACACTCTCCATAGATTCGGGACGTACCACTGAGAAACACACCAAGAACACATCTGCCCCTTCGTATAGATGTTTCCTTAATCCCTCACAGTCTATCTGGAAGTGGAAATGGAAACAGGTGACTTTATTAACAATCTGCAGCTTGAAGATTTACATTTCTGAAATCTGCAATTTCAGAAAGTTAATTAGTTACCGTATATACATGTGCAGAGTATCACCGCCCAGCTAACACAATAACACCATAAAAAACATCATAACACATTATTCGAATCATCACATTTCATCATAAAAAAATGTAGAAATGATTTAGAAACGTTTTGATTATGTTATGAAAAAATACTTTTCAAAAAGCTTTAATTGTGTCCTTATAATTCTACTTTTATGTTTCAAAAAGTTTCAATATCACCCATCGCAAAATATGTGTGCAGCAATTCTGCAATATTCTGCAGTACTTCTGCAGTAAGTACAACAATCGACACTGAATGTCAGAATATGTTTCGTCATATAAAACTGTCCCTCGGCTTATACGTGAAAGTTGCACTCAGAATGTGAAATGGCCGTCCAACGTCGAGTTGACCATGCGACATGAGCAGTACACCTCGTCTATATGCCACAGAACCGTTCATTTATTTAACATGGGAGATGATTTTTCTCCGCATATGACCTTTGAACTCTATGATCGTGGGTGACGAAACCAAGTGAACGAGATTTTCCGAAGGCTAAGAATAGATCTTTTCGCGAATGAAGTAGGTCAATCGGAAATGACGACATCAATACCAGAAAAGCTTATATCTAGCGAATGGCAGGTACCAGAGGTATGAAGCCTACTGGGATGGACCTAATGGATACCAAACGACGAATGCGTGAATTTGAATATACCAGCATCAAGCATCAAGGCTTCAACAAGGCGGAAGTAAGTTTATTTCGGGGATATTTCTTACCGACAAGAAGCTACCGATAATAAGCGGTAGAGAGGAATTATACTGAACGAGGTATAATGTTGACTGGACCCCATACCGCTACATCATTGGGTTGATTAGAGGCCCACACCCGACTGATCCTTTGAGGGAAGTATGCCAACTACACCAAATTCGTTCCCTGGGTACTCGGAACATTTTTCTTATTATCGGACGAAAGCTTTACGTAAAACCTTTACGAGGGAAATGACAAGAACAGTGCGTAAGAACCAATCAATCACATATCGTGTTAGACATAGTACACGAGATCCACTGAGTATGAGTATGCATCTGTCAATGGAAGTACTGCAATGGTATAGATGTGCACAAACCCCGGCTTCGGTGGAGCGTCAAGGGACTTAAGCACAACTGAAGTCAGTTTCCCCTTGGGTACGATGAATATGGCGCGCCAAAATCTAAACAGACGAGTTTATTCCTATTAAACTGAAACGTGTGCTTCTTCAGTTAATCACGATTTTTTTATTCGAATGAAATCGTTGTTTGCTTCAGTGGTGCGTTAATATACCTTTCGCTGTAAATAAAATCGTAGCATCAACACAAAGGAATGCATAAGTACACAAGAATGTCAACGAGGATTGTCCTTCCCATTGCCTAAATACATCAGGGCATAATACCAAAGTAGCTAATGATGGGCATGCTGATAGCAAAATACAAGCGTAGCTTGCAAGATCTATGGCCTTACGTTTCGTAACTTGTCATGATGTTGCAGTATAAAATTAGACACTGAAGATAGTTCTAGAATAATAGAGCTGATGTAAACTTGTTTACATTCTGTTCTGTGATTATAATCATAGAAATCTCTCGAAGTTGTGACCGATTTATCGCAAGTAAATGTCGATTATCATAATTGCAAATGGCCGACATACGAAGAGACCCCTATGACGATAGTAATTGGGTCACAGCGCCATCTACACATAGACTGTTATGATATTGTAATGTACTACCATTGGACTGTCGATGTTTCTGGAATGATACAGCTACATACTGTTTTGTGGATTAATCATTTCGAGCTTTCTAGAAGTTGTTGTGATTGGATCTGGGTTAGATCATACGTCAATGCTGTACCGGTGGAAGTTTCTTGTTTTGGTAGAATAATCTCGAATGCCCGATAGAGTATAAATAGCCGGACGTTCAGTGATCGAGGGGGGATTCTAACTGGCTTCTATGTGGGTGCATTAGATTGTGCTACTGGATATTACCTTAGCCTGAGATTACTGACTGCTGGATTGTATATTCCTGTGAATTGACTCTTGACTTGTGTTTTGACCGCTGTATTATCTACGTGATTAAACTGACGGAAACTGGACAACAGCTGAGCGGTGTGGACTATAAAAATACAGGAACGCGATTTCTGCGCGTCGGCACGGACTGCATAGAGATTTGCACGTTAGTACGGACTGTGAGAGATACACCAGTATAGCATTGAACAGTAAGACTGTATTTCATATTTGTTTGTTATGTTGACCTTACTTAATTTGTATATGATTTTAGTATTGTAAATAAATATTTGATTGTTAATCCTTGATTTCACAAAAGCTTTCTGTTGACTTTTTCTATTATCGTTTAGACGTAACAGAAATTGGGGGCCTGACCGCGAGCTTTGTTTACTTTACAGCTACCAGCTGATCAGCTTTGCCACATAGTTCTAAACTGATCTATCTTTGCAACATAGTTCTAAATTTATACATTGTCTGAATTTGTGAAGTCCAGGAGTAGTATAGTATCAGCATGTCATTTGACCCAGCACAGTTTGCCTTAGAGCCTAGTCAGGAGGAATTTGACGAACTATACGCAAAGAGGATTTGTTCGCGCTGTGTAAATTCCTACAAATTAAAGTTAAAACATCTTGGAGAAAGCAAGAAATTAAGAAACTCATTCTTAAACATTTTGTTGGCAAACAACTTTGGGATGATTATTTGGAAATAAAGAAATTAGAATTGCAAAATCAGCTGGTATTAAAGAGATTAGAATTAGAAAGAGAGGAAAGAGAGAAAGAAAGAGAATTAGAGACAGAAAGATTAGAAAAAGAGGAAAGAGAGAAAGAGAAAGAAAGACAGTTTCAGCTAGAGAGAGAAAAGTTAGAAAAAGAGGAAAAATTAGAGAGAGAAGAGAAAGAAAGACAGTTTCAGTTAGAAATGAAGCATTTGGAATTACAGTCGCGAACAAGTCCTCCTACAGATGCACCTGTACAATCACAATCAAAATTTGATGCAGCTCGTCAAATACGTCTCGTTCCACCATTTCAGGAAAAAGAAGTTGATAAATATTTTCTGCATTTTGAGAAAATTGCTGAAAATTTAAACTGGCCAAAAGAAAATTGGAGTTTACTTCTTCAAAGTGTTTTGATCGGAAAGGCAAGGGACATTTACACTCAATTGACGGTAGAGCAAGCATCAAATTATGATATAGTGAAGGATTTAATCCTTAAATGTTATGAATTAGTTCCTGAAGCCTATAGACAAAAGTTTCGTAGTTGTGAAAAAGGAAACTCTCAGACTCATGTAGAATTTGCTCGTTCAAAAGACAGTTATTTGATAGGTGGTGTGCTTCCGTTAAAATTGACAACAACTTTGAGAACCTTAGACACCTTATGCTGGTAGAGGAATTTAAAAGGTGTATACATGGTGACATTAGAACATTTCTTGATGAAAAGAATGCCAACACTTAAGACGAAGCAGCACGATTTGCTGATGAATACGTTCTGACACACAAATTATCATTTGTCAATGCTGTTAAGCCAAGTTCATTCCAGTCTAACATCTCAGGTAACAAATCCAGTTCTTTCTCAGGGCCTAAAACTTTTAACCCCAGTTACAAAGGTCAAAGGTCAAACACAAAGTCTCAGTCACCCACTTTTAACACTCAAAATAAGTCTCCCGTTTGCAGCTATTGTAAGAGGGACGGCCATTTAATGGCTCATTGTTTTAAATTTAAAAGAAAACAACAAGATCAAGCCTTTCAAAAGCCCAGTGGTTTCCTCACTTCAAGATCTATACCCAAGCAGGTTAGTGACATTCATAATTTATATGACGTTAAGATGGCCAGGGACACTGTTCCTATTAGTTCTATCAAGGATAAGGTTGACAGTTTTTCAAATCCTGTTATGGAGATTTTTGAACCATTTATCCACAATGGTTTCGTGTCACTTTCAAGTGATTTTTCTAATGCTACTCCTGTGAAGATTTTGCGAGACACGGGTGCGTCTCAGTCTCTTTTGTTGGCAGATATTTTGCCGTTTTCTGATTCTTCATCTTCAGGCAGTAATGTCCCGATTAAAGGGGTAGATTCTGTAAATTACACACCCGTTCAGCTCCATAACGTTCATCTGTCTTCCGACTTGATTTCTGGACTTGTTACGGTGGGTATTAAAGGTAGTTTACCATTTGAGGGTGTTCAATTACTTCTTGACAATGATCTTGCGGGAGATAAGGTCGGGGTTAACCCGATTGTAACTGACAAGCCTTGTTTGGATCAGATCCATGATCCAGTTGAAGACGAAATTCAAAGTTTGTATCCTGCTTGTGCAGTTACTAGAGCCATGAGTAAATTGGCTGAGGAGTCTGAAAAGTCTCTTAAAGATGACGTCATCGATGACGTTTGTTTGGCTGACACCTTTGTGTGTTTAAATGATGAGGCTGATAAGCCACATTTTGATAGCAAATTGGAATGTTCTAATGACAAAATTTCAAAATCACAGCTGGTTAATGAACAGCATAATGACAAGGACATTTCCAAGTTGTTTGACAGGGCAGTAGATGAGTGTGATGTAACTCAAGAGCCTGTGTGTTACTTTTGTAAGAATGGTGTTCTTATGCGCAAATGGCGACCGCCAGATGTATCACCTGATGATGAGTGGGCAGTTAAGTATCAGATTGTGGTACCGAAGTCATTTCGTTCAGATATCCTCAGACTAGCCCATGAAACACCTCTTTCAGGCCATTTAGGTGTTAACAAAACATATTACAAAATTCTAAATCATTTCTATTGGCCAAATTTAAAGAAAGATGTTACGGAATTTTGTAGGTCATGCCACACATGTCAAATGGTAGGAAAACCTAACCAAACCATACCAAAGGCCCCTCTACAACCAATCCCTGCATTAGGAGGAGCCTTTAGTAGGGTGATTATAGATTGTGTTGGTCCATTACCAAAAACAAAGTCAGGCAATCAATACATGTTAACAATCATGTGTGCTTCAACCAGGTTCCCTGAGGCCATTCCTTTACGGAATATTAAGGCAAAAACTATTGTTACGGCCTTAGTTAAGTTTTTCACACTTGTCGGCCTACCCCAGTCTGTTCAGTCTGATCAGGGATTTAATTTCATGTCAGGAATCTTTCAACAAGTCATGCATGAATTGGGAATAAAGCAGTACAAATCATTTGCATACCACTCAAAAAACCAAGGCGCATTAGAAAGATTCCACCAATCATTAAAGAACATGATAAGGACTTATTGTTTTGACACTGAAAAAGACTGGAATGAAGTCATACATTTGTTATTGCTTACTGTTAGAGAGTCTGTTCAAGAGTCTTTAGGCTTCAGTCCATTTGAACTAGTCTTTGGTCATACAGTTAGGGGACCACTTAAACTGCTAAAGGAAAAGTTCCTAGACAGTGATCTTGACTCATGTAGTCTCTTACAATATGTGTCGGTCTTTCGCACCAGGTTGACTAAAGCACGTGATTTGGCCATGTCAAATTCCAAAGTCAGCACAAAAAGGTATGACAATAACCTAAGATAAACATGCCCTTAAACGAAGTTTCAAACCTGGTGAGAAGGTACTGGCTTTTCTGCCTATTCCTGGTAATCCACTTAAGGCTAGATATTATGGTCCTTCTGTCATTGAAAAGAAATTAAATGGCCTTAATTATATAATTCAGGCTCCTGACAGGCGTAAACATGTTAAAGTTATACATAGACAGAGATAGCACTAACAGTACGGTACAGTCTGTAAGTGTAGTTAGTTCTGACCCTGATAATAATGAAACTCATGAAGAGCCCATGACAGCGGCGAAATTACAGAACTCTGACATTCTACTTAATTTCGATTCCAAGTTGTGTCATCTCGAGCCAGCGCGTCAGGAAGAACTTCGAACTCTGCTTAGTCAATATGAACATTTGTTTCCCGACATCCTACTCGGACTGATACAATTTCACATGACGTCAATGTCGGAGATTCTAATCCAGTAAAGCAGCACCCATATAGTTTGAATCCCATTAAACAAAACTACCTGAAAAAAGAGATTCAGTATTTATTGGACAATGACTTTATTGAACCAAGTAATAGTAACTGGAGTTCACCTTGTATCCTCGTTCCAAAGCCAGATGGCAGTTACAGGATGTATACTGACTACAGAAAGGTGAACACATTGACCAAAACAGACACATTCCCTATTCCACGCACTGACGATTACATTGATAAAGTGGGAAGTGCCAAGTTTGTGTCAAAGTTTGATCTTCTGAAAGGATTTTGGCAAGTTTCACTGACAGATCGTGCGAAGGAGATATCAGCATTCGTCACTTCAGAGGGTCTCTTCAAGTGCAAAGTCATGCCATTTGGAATGAAAAATTCTCCGGCCACGTTCCTGCGTCTCATCAACCGTGTGACTTCCGGTTTGGAAGGATGTGAGACTTACATTGCTGACGTCATTTTCTACAGCGATATCTGGGAAGATCATCTAGAGAGAGTTCGCGCACTGTTCAATCGGCTGAGTGACGCCAAGCTGACAGTCAACCTTGGAAAAAGTGAATTTGGACATGCACGTGTGACATTCTTGGGTCATGTTGTAGGTCAGGGTCAGGTAAAACCTGTAGATGCTAAGGTTAGTGCTATCTCGCTATTTCCAAGACCAACATGTAAGAGACAACTGATGGGTTTCTTGGGTATGGCTGGTTACTACAGAAAATTTTGTCCAAATTTTTCAGATATTACTGAACCTTTAACTCGACTCTTAAGAAAGAGGGTAACTTTCGTTTGGACCGATGAATGTGAATCAGAATTTGAAAATCTGAAAACCATACTCAAGAGCGCGCCAGTTATTTCAGCACCAGATTTTGATTCAGCTTTTAAAGTGGCCGTAAATGCTAGTGATGTTGCTGCTGGTGCCGTTTTGTTACAAGAAGGTATAGATGGTGTAGATCACCCATTATGTTATTTTTCACGTAAATTGGACAAACATCAGAGAAATTATTCTACAATTGAGAAAGAAAGTTTGGCAATGATATTGGCTTAACAACATTTTGATGTTTATGTTACTTCTTCATCGTTGCCAATTACTGTATTCAGTGATCACAATCCACTTGTTTTCATAAGTAAGATGAAAAACAAAAATCAAAGATTGTTGAGATGGAGTTTGGTATTACAAGAATACAATATTGAAATCAAACATATTAAGGGCAAGAACAATTTGATCGCTGATTGTTTGTCTCGCATATAATGTACATATGTTTGTCAACATTTTTGCTGTTGTAATATAGATTTTGTTTTGTAATAATGTTTTGAATTGTCAAGAAAGTTCCAAGTTTGAAAATTTCTTCTTTTTAAGAGGGGGAGTGTCATGGTATTGCAGTATAAAATTAAACACTGCAGATAGTTCTAGAATAATAGAGCTGATGTAAATTTGTTTACATTCTGTTCTGTGATTATAATCATAGAATTCTCTCGAAGTCGTGACCGATTTATCGCAAGTAAATGTCGATTATCATAATTGCAAATGGCCGATATACGAAGAGACCCGTATGACGATAGTGATTGGGTCACAGCGCCATCTACACATAGACTGTTATGATATTGTAATTTACTATCATTGGACTGTCGATGTTTCTGGAATGATAGAGCTACATACTGTTTTGTGGGTTAATCATTTCGAGCTTTCTAGAAGTTGTTGTGATTGGATCTGCGTTAGATCATACGTCAATGCTGCACCGGTGGAAATTTCTTGTTTTGATAGAATAATCTCGAATGCCCGATAGCGTATAAATAGCCAGACGTTCAGTGATCGAGGGGGGATTCTAACTGGCTTCTGTGTGGGTGCATTAGGTTGTGCTACTGGATATTACCTTAGCCTGAGATTACTGACTGCTGGATTGTATATTCCTGTGAATTGACTCTTGACTTGTGTTTTGATCGCTGTATTATCTACGTGATTAAACTGACGGAAACTGGACAACAGTTGAGCGATGTGGACTATAAAAATACAGGAACGCGATTTCTGCGCGTCGGCACGGACTGCATAGAGATTTGCACGTTAGTACGGACTGTGAGAGATACACCGGTATAGCATTGAACAGTAAGACTGTATTTCATATTTGTTTGTTAAGTTGACCTTACTTAATTTGTATATGATTTTAGTATTGTAAATAAATATTTGATTGTTAATCCTTGATTTCACAAAAGCTTTCTGTTGCGTTTTCCTATTATCGTTTAGACGTAACAAACTTAAGTAAGGCCCTAGATCTTATCGGCTACGCTCGTATTTTGCTATCAGCATGCTATTATTAGCTCCCTTGCTGGGCTGTATTTGGGTAATGGGAAGGACGATCTCCATACTTGTATTCTTTTGCATTACATTGTGTTACGATTTTATTGCGAACGATAATGTATTTACAGCGAAAGGTATATTACCGCAACACTGAAGCAAACAACGGTTTCATTCGAATAAAAAGTTCCTGATTAACTGACGAAACACACGATTAAGTTTAATCGGTATAAACACGTCTGTTTAGATTTTTGCCCGTTATATTCATCGCAGTCAAGGGAAAACTGACTTCCGCACTCGATATTACAGATGGTCTAGTGAAGGGGGGTATGTATATCGATGTAAGGCGTATGGAAAACATTTTTATTACATCTACTGTCATTGTGATGTATGAAAAGGTGGGAAATAATTCTATTCTCGAAAAAAATATATATATATAATAACAACAACAACAACATCGACGAAGACATCCCCTGCCACCCAAGCCACTGTGCCCAGTCAACACAAATACCTCGTTCAGTATAATTCCTCTCTACCGCTTATTTCATCGGTAGCGTCACGTCAGTAAGAAATAAAGTAACCCTGAACTAATCTTACTTCCGCCCTGTTAATGCCTCTATATGAGGATATCGAGGGTTGAACATGAATTTCACGGCTATGGAATGACGGTTTGGACGGTATTTTTAAATTTAAATCTCCTCTTACAGAAAATTTGTCAAGTATACGTTATATAGCTTAAAATTGAGTTACAGTTGCCAAATTTTAAATAATGTAAAAATCCCCCTGAAAATATTGTTGATTTATTGTTATGTAGTCTTTGGACATGCATGTCTGTGACGGAATCACAGGGAAATGGACACGATTTTGAATGGAGTTACTTGACTATTTTTTGCGGCTTAGTTTGGTCTGATTATAAATATGCTATCGCATGCTAACACACAGTATATCCAAGGATGAT
Source organism: Hanleya hanleyi (assembly GCA_036873755.1). Taxonomy (NCBI): domain Eukaryota; kingdom Metazoa; phylum Mollusca; class Polyplacophora; order Lepidopleurida; family Hanleyidae; genus Hanleya; species Hanleya hanleyi. The sequence goes on along the minus strand of JAVTVY010009926.1, from coordinate 32,727 downwards.
ATTTGCCTTCTCATAAGAAATGAGTTGATCGGGTCATCATACGGGTTAATACTAAGCCCCTACAGTCCCTCACGGAATCACGAGCGCGAATTTAAATCTTTTCGATAATCTTTTTTATTAAAGTACACTTTTTTCTCCGAAAAATTATTCCTATAATGAATTTTTTAATCTTCATCATAAAATTAAGAATTTGAACTGTTATTTTGTCCAATGCATACAGTTTTCCTGTTAAATGAATATCTTCACTACATATATAATATGATATGCCGTTCAGTATAATGCAACTTCATATACCTTCCTGAATCTAGAATTTCCCCAGTTGGTCAGGTTTACAAATTGTTGGGAATATTAAACGCGTGCTAATATAGTACCAACGCAAAAAAGCGGTGGGAATTTTCTCCGGAAGGGTCGGCCAGCCGAGCGTTGTCAAACTTTCCGTATAATTCATGTGAAATCACTGGACTTTTGTTTCTTTCCTTTACATCGGGCTATTATGCCAAGGCTACTTTCTCGCGATCACTCTAGCTGATAAAAGATTTGTGAAATTACATGTATACAGATGACGAAATATCCGGTTTCCAACAATTCATTGAATAAATTGTCAGACAGATTCCGTGACTCCCTGTAAAATACAACCTTAACGACTGCATGCACTACGGTCTGATCCTTAATAGTAAAAATATATATATATCTGACTCATGGGCCAATAAGTGAAAATGATAATACAATCGACATCGTTTGATGAATGTATATCTAAAAGTGAGCCTACACACTGGTCACACCGCCCACCAACTTTAATACGTGACGTCCAACATGCTACAGGAATGCTTCGCACGTACCGTGTATAGGCCTACTTGGATATACTTGTATTTAAACTCAAGAGACATTATAGTATTTGTTAAATGACATAGTTTTATTTGCCTCGCGGGTTTTGTGGACTTGATTGTCAACGTGGCGAAATGCACTTCTTTTTTAACCGGGGAGTGATTATATAAATGTAATTATTCTCAGTTTCACGTTGAATAATCTCCAAAACAGACTCTATATCTAATTGTTCATTTCTGTATTCTGTCATGTCGACTGTGCATAGAATTGACAGTTAATCAAATTTTCTAATCGTGTAGACTTTATGTGTATACATTGTGAACGTCGACTGGATAAGCCACGAACACACTTCCATACCATAGTTGGGCTATGTCAGCTATGGTATATTCCGTGATATCATACGTGAGTTTACCGAGATTATTATAGATAGCAGAGCCTAGGGAATGTACATCTCCTTCTCCTCCATCTCATCTCATACTATTATACTAAAGTACTTCCATCCATTAACCCAAACTAAAATATAGTAAAAACTCTTCAGTACACTATTGTGAAAATACTGATACTAGAAAACGCTACAATAAAATACTATATTCGTGTACACTGTAGATAAATGCTATACTGTGGTAAAATAGTATACTTTCTACAGTAAAATATTATAGTATACTACAGTATAAACTATGGTATAACTATACCAATATCATACTGTAGCAGAAATTCTCTAGCATGCTATATATTAGGATCACAAATTCTGCTCTCGAATAAATGACCAAAGATGACCACGTTACCGATGGTTGCTCTAAAAAGACAAACTGATATTCTAGGGTCATCGGAAGTGAATTTGGAGCTGTCGATGACCAAAGATGACCACGTTACCGATGGTTGCTCTAAAAAGACAAACTGATATTCTAGGGTCATCGGAAGTGAATTTGGAGCTGTCGATCCCCCGAGGTGTACAGGAAGTGTGCCAACACAGAGAAACCTGTTTAATTGCATTTATATTATTACATGAGCAGTGTGACTAACGTCACAGGACCTACGAAGTACAGTAGGCATTAGGACTCGAACGCGAACTGAACTCTTGGAAATCCCCACCCCCAGTTGAAATCCTGCCTATATTAAGATGGGCACCGCCCAAGTCAGAATCGCCACTGATTTTCATCAAAAATCACCAGAAATTTCCATCAAAAATAGGTCAGCTCAGAACTTGTTGGTAACAGTCTCCTAATGCGCCTTCATTCCAAAATAAATAACGATCACCGATTTAATTTTACATTTTTTTTTTAAAGGAAACAGATTGAATAATATAGGTTCACTAGATTTCAAGCTTTACGTGTGAAAATACATCTACATCTCTTTAGTGGTTTTTAGTGCCCTTGTCCAGGATCAAAACAACTTTTTAAATCACATTATTTTCCCAACAATACACCAAATTTTTATATATAGTACTATAGTATAGAAAGGTAGCATTATGTAGTTTACGGTAATTCAACTCGAGACCAACACCTTCTATGCACAAGATAATAATGATTCTATGTGATTCTCCTGAGCATAACCGGTACAAAGACGAATAAATAGCGTCTCTACATCACGTTGTTATCTAGATATATGAGACAACACATTTTGGGTATCGGCAATCTGATGAATGTACTATTCCGGTTTCCTTGTTTCACATTATATTCTATGGCAGTTGATCGGTGATTTTCTTTATGATAAACGTTAAACCACCTCAGCTTCGTTGTGCAAACAGCGCTGAATTTTTGAGGGTATATGCAGTAGGGTATTTTTAGCCGGAGAGTAACTGATAGGCCTAGTCATTAAATGCGATAAAACGCTGGAGCAAAACGGACCACAGTTTTCTTGGCAATGATGACATGTTTGGATGTGAAACAGGATACACGTTACAGGCTACAGCTTACATATATATGACAATATACTGAAGTGTTAATTATAAATCTAACTTTAATCAGAATTATTTCAGATCAGAACTTGCTGGTAACAATGCCCTAATGCACGGTCATGCCAAAAATCAAGGTTCTAATGTCAACGGTTCTCCTTATTTTGCCGACGAAAGGATTCGGATGGACTGACTCACTCACTCATTACCGGACAATTTGCGATCTGTAGCCTACTTCGTAGGAAAATGTCCAATTTCAGCACGTACCTGTTTTGACGTGTCTATAAGCGAGAGTTGATGGAGGATTCCGTCAATGACGACACAACCTAAAAATAGAAATAGGTAACCTGATTAAGGCAGGATTCTGTTAACAAACATATAGCGTAACCTACAAATGATTCATGAATGGACTCATATATTTTAATAGATCCTTGAATAATCGAGAGGCATTCAAGTATATCCGACTTCACAAATAGTCTACACTCATTGATGGGTATATAGGATACCGATATATATTCATCATTATAACTCATAACTGACAATTCACAAGTCCTGTGTTCACACTATAACCTAATAATGTATATCATATACCTTGTTCTGCGTTCAAACCCTTTGATTGATCCCCAATCTCAGTAAGCTCAGATATAATTAAATATCACGGAATATTTTTCCTCTGACTGACCATCTTGGTTTACCAGGATTGATCGATCTCATTCATATATAGTTGCGTTAAAACAAAAAGGCTTTTTCTTGTGTGTGGGTTGAATACATGTAAAAAACATTATGGGTAGGGTTGCCCTATAGGATTCAGGTTTTCTTTTTACCGAAATTGAATATGTTGGGTATATGCATTTTATTTATGCCTATCAGCTAGCATGAAGTCTATCTAGTGATTCCCATTTCATTCGTCTGTATAATATGTAACGGTTAGATGAACACAAACACATATATGTTATATTTATACACTTCAGAAGGAAAACAAGAAAGTATCGGTATATGTAAGTAAAATATATAACAAATACCTGACACATGCGTACCGATATTTCACGGCGTGTAGGCTTGCAGATTTATTATATTAATAAATGGTTAACTTACCCGCATAGTTATCAAAAATATCTGGCACGATATTTGGGAAGGTTCTGGTGGCATAGTTCACTAACATGGTCGACTTCCCAACCGAATCATCTCCGACAACAACACATTTGATGGATTTGGTCGAATGTCCCTCCATTTCTCAAATGATATCAATTCTGTTTTTTTTTTCTTAATTGATCAATCTTCATAAATTTAATATAATACCTCAACGACTCGGGAGATAATCTTTTCCTGTATTAGTATATAATATCACAACCTTTTTGCCTATAACATATATCGCAGCAACAGGATCAATCATATACACTAGGCACTGTATTATCTCGATAAGTCACATGGATGCCCTCCTATACCGGTACTACGAGGTTTGTAAAATAGAATGAAACATCGTACGTGTATTGCACTATATAATCCCATCAGTTACTCTGGCACCGGTACACCGCCAAAGGCATGTGTCAAGAGTTTGGACCACAGTTCAGTGTACTTTACCTATGTTTGAATAGGTAGGATATACGACCACATAGTATGACGTCATCATCGGAAGCAGTGTTCCCCGCGCGCTCTTGATTATCTCGACTAGGCCTATGACAGGTGAAACAAAAAGGTACGGGATATCGCCAACTGTATATTTGGTGATTACTGTTTTCCCCGTATTTATTAATAACTGTGTTACAGATATATTTGTGACGGAAAGCAATACAGTTTGCAAAATCTTATATACTGGTACATGGATGTATAAAGAACGGCCCTGTGCATGTTCCGTGATTTCATATGAAATTTCATAACATAATTAATTACAACCAACATGTTTTACAGCCCAGATAAGTATATTCGTTACAGATTTCACAAATAAATGAACCTCACTCAGCATGATCTTAGACACGTACGTATATGTTATAGTCTGATTGATGGGGGAATTTGGTAAAATATCTACAATATATCTCTACAGAATCTTCCATGTACCTCAAAAAAGTGATTTTTAAGCTAACTGCAGATGCGAAAAAAAAAAAAATGCCGAAATGTGGTACTCGTCACTTGTGCTGAAATGTCGCTGACTGAAATACTATAAAAAATCAGTTCAGTCGCTCAGTTACTGTAAATTCGGACACTCTCAAGGTATCCTCAAATTTGCCAAAAGACAAGAATGATGGTAGTTCTTAACGATAGACGATAGAAAATTTTCATGTGACACGTGTGTGTAACATGTGTGATACGCATGTGAGAATTCACACATATGATTCATATGATATTCACACATGTGATACATGAGTAATTCACATGTGATTTTCACATGTGAGATTTCATATATGTGTTACATGAATTTTCCTTGACACATGTGTCACATGCATTATCATTATATGTGACACATGTGTTAATTCCCACACATGTGTTACACATGTTATCATTATATGTGACACATGTGTTAATTCCCACACATGTGTCACATGTTATCATTATATGTGACACATGTGTTAATTCCCACACATGTGTTACACATGTTATCATTATATGTGACACATGTGTTAATTCCCACACATGTGTTACATGTGTTAATTCCCACAAAGGTGTTATCATATATAAATTCAAATGTGAAAATCGCATACATTGTTTATTGTTACTCAATACCTTTGATATGCAACACTTGTACCGGATACATGTATAGCTTTTTAATATATGTAATTTAATATTCAACAGATTTTAACTTGTTTTTCTTCTGTCATATGATAGCACAATATTGGGAAACAAGGCATTCAGAGAATCTCGACTGTTTTATTAGTGAGCACAACAGAGGGAGGGTTTTGATTAACCCAGACAGCCTCCAAAAGATAGAAGAGTACAGCTTTCCAGACATATGTCTTAACTGGTCTACCTGCCAGCTAAAGAGATACGGTTAACCAGGCAACTTAAAACTGCTGCATACTCTGCCTTGAATTTGAATTTTAAATGTTTGAACTAATTTTCTAAATTAGATTTTGTAATAGTAATCTTTTGAAATATCAATTTGAATTGAAATTAAGACATTTTATAACTTGGAGCGAAATTGTGAAATCTGAAATTAAAATTGAACTTAATTTATAAGTATATTGAAGTATTAAACAAATATATAATTTACTTCTCTAAATTTGAAAACGTAATTGAATTTTAATAATACAATTTCCAAACTGGGTATTGGCCTGATAAAGTCAAATTAAAACATAACTTACATCTCGATGAAGTCAAACATATAGGTGCTTGGATGTAGAAATCTGAAGCTCTCAGCTAAAAAATATTGTTCAATATGTTAACATAATATTCAATCAGATTAGCAGGAGAAATTGTGATTCCCATATAAACATGTACAATGTGAATCAATGACACTGCGTTTCACCGGTCTACTGACAAAAAAATGTAGCTTAAACAATTAATAATGCACCGGACAAAATTTGAAAAAATCATTATGAGTTGTGTTCTTTTATTAACGAAACATTTTTATTGGTATTCAATAAGACATTGTACCATATAGTAGTAGGTTGTAGTGTACAGTAAATGGACTGCAATATGGCATATGGGATGAAGACGTTTTCCTCAGATCTGTGATCTTTTAATAAGGGGACTGGCATGCACCAATGGTCTCAAAACATACAAAGTTTCTAAGTACTGATAAGTGAAACACCATTGTCACTGATATGATAATACCCATTTGCGATGAGGGACGTCTCCCATTCCAACCAATTCAATTCAATTCAATGTTATAGTCAACTCGACATCAATTACACAGATCAGCGGGGGGACAACTCCCAATGCCAATAGGGGGCGCTGTGGCACACGGCACAGGCAAGCTGGGAAGTTTGGACTCGTAAATGAGCGAAAAACGTATTTGTTGTCATGACAGTGAGGTGTTCAATGCTAAAAATGAGGTCTGATTCTGTCAGATATGAAGCTTCAAGATTTCCAGATCAATAAGGATGAGTGCATGAGACTGGATGCGAGTTGAGCTCCAGGGCGAATTCAATGAACCAGTGAAATCAACAACAACACCATAATAATGAAAAACAGGTCTGCGGGTTCAACATTTGCATAAAGACTACTAGGTCCGGTGTAGCCTTGTTCCATACTACGTGAGAACGTAGTATGGAACAAGGCTACACCGGAGCTAAAAGACTACCAGTGACACCAGGCCAAGGACAAATAATCCCAAATGTAACCAGGTATGTACATCGGGTTAGAATCCCATTCTCATCAAAAGGACATTTTAAGAGTTTCTCTGATCACATAGTTAAAAGTTGTTGTTTTATTATTATTTTTTGGGGGGTGGGGGTGGGGGGGGGGTGGATATCGACATAGTATGCTTGTTACCGAGTCTCTGTGAACGTTTGGGTCTCATCAGTTTCAGATTATTTTTCCGCATTCTTCAGGAAATTTAATTTCTCATCTTCTTTAAATGTTTTATTTTCCACGTCCTCTCAGAAACCACTTACAAAAGCCCTACCCCACCCCCAACCTTGCTGGACCTCATAGCTACTCCTGGTTAATTTATACTGTCACATAGTCACATTTCCAAGTTAAATGTCATCTGGCTACAAGATACAAGCTTTCACATTTAAAATATTAATAATTCAGTATACATGTATTGAATTACTTGTCACATCGTCTTCTCATCAATTCCCAGTTACTTGCTATGTGCATGGGAATCCATAAAGTAAATAGGAGGGGGGGGGGGGACGATGTGTCAGGCAGTAGGGTGTGCAGGAGTGATTTGGTACTCCCTGATTTCATTTTGCAGACATCCGAGCTTAATCCGTCAGATTTAACCTGGCAGAGATTTGGCGGTCACATTGACTAAATCATTGCTAATTTATGTTGATTTGCCGAGGGGGGGGGGGGGGGTGGACGAGGTCGTGAAGAATAGGAGAAGGGTGGACACTCATAAGGCGATGCGGTTGCCAACCACACTCCCAAAACTCAGGTTTTATAATAAAAAAAAATTAAATTCATCTCAAACAGAACGACAAATGGTTAAATTGCATATATCTTACTTTACCTTTTTCCAGTCTGGCTTCTTCAGGTGGATAAGCTCATTTCCCTGCCAAATTTTATATCTAAGTCTATGTCGGAATACAATATATCCAAATTAACACATAATATGGTAGGCATCCTCTACTATAACCAAAAGCCCGCTATTTTCCTTGAAATTTCTCCAGTACTTGCAACACTGAATGTCAGTTCTTGTGATCACCTACTCGCACGGCCATCCCTTCAATTAGCCACAGGAATCAGCAATGTCGAGGCCAATGCCGTAGCAAAATAGCAAAAGTAACTTTGCTGCAGCAGTTTTTAAGTGTGTTAAATTGGAAATATTTAAATGTCACAACAGTCTCTCTTGTTTGTAAAATTCGAGAGAGCTGTTAATCACTCTAATGGATTTTTTTAATTGCGATCACTGTATTGTGAGAGAGATTTTATAACCAGGCTGATCTCTGGTTTACGTAGTCCACGTTAAGTACAGTGCTCCAGATAAGGGGCGTATTGGCGTAATTTACGCCTACAAAAAGTTCAAAAACGCATGCATGCTGAAATCTAGGCGTAACAAATACGCCCGATAAATAGCTGATACGCCTTATCACCAAAATCAATGCGTAAAATTTCTCTAATAAACGATGCCGTCAATCCGTTGACTCGGTCTCCTGATCTCAGCAAGGCATATCAAGGGAGACAAATCTGTCTCCGGGGGTGTTTTACGTTGTTGTCATATAGTTCATCAGCAATACCCTTGCACGGAGACTGGAGAGCTTGCCGGAAACAGTACCGTTGCTATACTAGTGAGCAGCCATTTTTTTCACTGCAGCAATCACATCATGTGTGATTCGGTTAAAGATGTCCGGGACACGCAAAATAACCATTATTACTGCTTTTTACCCCTCAACCCATAGGGCTGCTGGGTCTTGTGATCGGCATGTACGTCCCTTTGTCCGTGCGTCAACAACTTGTCCGGACCAGAAGTTTTTCAGAACCGTTACTCCTGGTATGACAAGCGATACTCCTTCGAACAAATTTGGAGGAGTAGAGTACTCCTCATAAAAAAAAATTATCTGGAGCACTGTAAGTATATACACAACCTAGCTTTATTTACCCTAATCTAGTAACTAACTTTGACTTCAATTAATTCCAATATAGATACAATTATACAGCACTTCTAGTTATTACAGAAACTAAATGTATAGTAGCAATCTACATGTACATCATGAACAAGGGTTACCTATCTTACATTAGCTGCCTTGGCACTACCTACTCGCATGTCAAGATGAATTCTAAAAGTTAAGAGACTTATTTTCATCCTGTTTGTATATTTATACCTATAAGAGTTTTATATAGCGAGTTCCACAGGTGGAGATTTCTAACAATCACAAATTATACTATTTTAACAATTGTTCAAGTAATTAATATTCCAATGTCTGGCATGCCAGTTATCCTGTTCATTTAACATTGACATATCTCAATTAACAGTAGGACAGCTCAATTAGAAGTAGGGACACTTACCTAAATAAACAAAAAGATTATATATATCTGGAATGACAAGGAAGGCACAATTTAACCACAACAGGCAGTGGCTCTTGTCTTGCAACAGTTGTCGAAACTTGTCGAACACCAACACTGACCAATGAATGAATGTGAACTTCTAGAGTTAATATGGAATACACAAACTGTTATCAAAACATACTATTACAAAACCAATACTCATATCCCTATATACCTAATTCTAATAACTATACTTGTGCTATACAATATTTATTAAGTGCATACATCTACCAGTAATAATTGCTACTGCAGGAAGCCTAATTATATTGGAGACTGCCTACTTGCACACCCCTCACCTGCTACCTCAAGACTTGGGGACATCCCATTCCCTGGGAGGGTGTATCCCATGTCATCTGTGCTGCACATGTACATGATCTGTACTTAGAAGTTGTACTTTGCTGCAGTTGTCAGCTGTCATTGGATGATTATGATACTTGGTACACATGTTTCTTATGATTAGCGGATGTACCTGTGCTATTTTTGAGATGAAATGTTGATTGTTTTGTCTAAATAGAGTTTTCTGTTAGCAAAATTGCACGTAGGCCTCTACATGTATACATGCACATGTATATGTACATAGAATGTTTGCTGCAGTTGTCAGCTGTCATCGGATGATTACGAAACTTGGTACACATGTTATGATTAGAGGATGTACCTGTGCTATTTTTGAGATGAAATATTAATTGTTCTCCAAATTATGGCAAATGATTGAGTTTTGCGTTTACATGTAGCTGAAGTGCACATGTACATCTGTATGTAGAAAGTTGGCTGCAGTTGTCAGCTGTCATTGGATGATTATGGAACTTGGTACACATGTTTCTTATGATTAGAGGATGTAACTGTGCTATTTTTGAGATGAAATATTAATTTTGGTCCAAATTATGGCAAATGAGTTTTCTGTTTAACCGAATTGTACATGTAGAGACTGTACATTTAGGCCTCTACATGTATACATGCACATCTGTACTTAGAAGGTTTGCTGCAGTTGTCAGCTGTCATGGGATGATTATGAAACTTGATACACATATTTCATATGATTAGACGATGTTCCTGTGCTCTTTAGGAGATGAAATATTCATTTTTGTTAAAATTATGAGGGTTTTTGTCTTAGTAATCTGCCAATGATAATGTACACACATGTACACCTGTACATGGAAAGTATGCTGAAGCTGTCAGCTCTCATTGAATGAGTTTGACAATTGCTACCCAAGTTCATTGTGATTCGAGGATGTGCATGTGCTATTTAAGAAATATGACATTAAATGTGAATTTTTGTACTTCTTACGTTCCATTGATAAGGTTTTTGTTGGGCTAAAATTTACATGTAGATCTGTACGGTACATGGAAAGTTTGCTGAACCTTTTGTGGGATAATTATAAAGCTTGGTGGACATGTTTCATGTTTTCCTGGTAAGATCTATCCAGCAGTAATCCCATACGAGACTCGCCTATCCAGCAGTAATCCCAGATGAGACTGGCCTATCCAGCAGTAATCCCACTTGGGACTGGACTATCCAGCAGTAATCCCACATGGGACTGGTGTATCCAGCATATTACACACGTGACTGGCCCATCCAGCACTAATCCTACACAGGACTTGCCTATCCAGCAGTAATCTCGCATAAAGCTGAACAATCCAGCAGTAATCTCTCACTGGACTGCCCTATGCAGCAGTAATCCCACGACAGTGACACTGACCTATCCATCCTACACGTGATTGACCTATCTGGCAGTAATCCAACATGGGACTGATGTTATTGTCTGTACCAGATAATCTATTCCAGACGTTATTGTCTGTACCACATCATCTACATGTATTCCAGATGTATTGTTTGCTCTATATTTATGCTTTCAATACTGCTGCAGCTTCGGCGGATGACCCCGCAAGGCGAGATGTTGGGGTTCTCAGAACGCTTGTTTTTTTTATTCATCTAGGAATAAATGGCCTAAATGTTGAAATTATATATGTAAACTAGGAAACTACATGTTTGTATTAAAGACAGGCTCCATAAAAATGGTAATATTTTCCTCAGTTTGGCACATCTGATCTCTGTCTCTACTCTCATGAAACAATGTTGTCACCAGGTATGTTATCACAATTGAAAAAAATAAATAACTAAATAAAATTAGGAAAAAAAAAATGGCCTATTGTGGTCTGTAGCAAGTTTATGTTGCCCCAAACAAACAAGTTCCTAATTTGGGCGTGTGCTTTATTCTATTGTACAAACTGAACTGTTTTTTAAGGCAAAAACAAGTTTTGTTCGAATTATGCTTAACATGACTCTATGATGAAGGCTTACTACCATTGCCCCATGGTGATGCCATTTGATGCCCCTTCCGTCCATGATGATGCCATTTGACGCCTCATGTAATAAATGAATCAATTAACCTCACTCAATAATATATTATTTCAGGAAATTTTAAACATGCTAAATTATTGGTCACTATGAAAGTAATAAAAAAAATTAATAAACTTCTGGCTCCAGCCCTCCAATAGATTTGTACCCAACAATTTACAGGTGATCACAAATATAGTCTACGGGGCAGCCTAGAAAAGCCTATATGGTTTAGAAAGGGGCATCAAATGGCGTCATCATGGGGCAAAGAGTAAGTTAAACCACCCAAATTATAGTAGGTCGACACATTATTATGTTTTTTTAATTTTTTCGTTTTTTTTATTTATTTATTTCAGTTTTTTTTTTACAAATTTAACAGAAATGACCAATTTTCGCGTTGTTTCGTGTTACCAAAACTCTCATAAAATACTTTGGATGGCAGCTAGGTAGGGTAACGGGGAAGTTAACATACTATAGTTTTTGGCATATAAAACAAAGATGCAAATGCGGATTAGATTTTGAAATGTTAAGATGATTGCTTGAAAATTAGAGAATTCATGTATATTGAGATAATATTATGATATGGAATTTTAAAGCTCCGAGAGAGTGGGCCGGCTATCACATTTTTCAGTTCAATGTAAGGAAAAACTTTATGGAGATACTTTTATTTCTGCCTTGTCAGTAATTTATTTGTTCCTTTAAAACCAAGTTATTAAAGGTGAAATGCAAAGGTTTTCATATTTTCCATTTTATATTCTTCATGGCCCATTTAATGATGGAAATATTAACTTAACTACTTCATTTTTATACGCCCGCCCAAAAGGCAGTCGTATTATGTGATGGCGGTTTCCGTCCGTCTGTCCGGTTCTCGTGTCCGGTCTATATCTGGAACAGTTTCCTATCCACAGCTCCAATTTTTGGTGAGTGGCTACCCTATGGGGAGACGATGTGTCGCGTACCAAAATGAAGGTCGAGGTCACAGGTCAAAGGTCACGGCCTAAAAAACAGGAAATCACTGAAGTGTTCGTGTCCGGTCTATATCTGTGAAAGTTTTCTATCCACAGTTGCAATTTTTTGTGAGTGGAATACGCCAGATGGAGACGATGTGTCGCGTACCAAAATTGAGGTCGAGGTCAGAGGTCAAAGGTCACTGTTGTCAAAAATCAGGAAATCATTGATCGTTGACAGTTTTCTATCTAAAGTTCTAATTTTTGGTGAGTGGATGACCTAGGGGGGAACGATGTGTTGCATATTAAATGTAGGTCAAGGTCAGAGGTCATAGGTCAGTGTGATTGAAAAATCAGGAAATCGTTAAAAATTTCTAATTTTTTGTGAGTGGGTTCAATAGGCAGAAATGAAGTGATGCGTACCAAAAATTAGGTCACGGTCAAAGGTCACTGACCCCAAAATTAGGAAATTATTAAAAATAACATTTTTTGTGTCAGTAGATACATTAGGGGGACACGATGTGTCACATACCTAAATGTAGGTCAAGGTCAAAGGTCAAGGTCACTGTGACCCCAAAATCGTGAAATTGTTAAAAATCATAATTTTTTGTGTCCATTGAGAAATTGAGGGGAGACAGTTTGTCATGTACCAAAATTTAGGTCAAGGTCAAAGGTCAAGGTCACTGTGACCCCAAAATCAAGAAATCATTAAAAGTCACATTTTCATATGCCTGTCGAAGACGAGGTCGTGTAATGCGATGTTGCGTTCTGTCTCTTCATCCATTAACATTTGTCATCCATGCGATAGCTCTAGTTCCAAGGTATGGATTGGTACCAAACTTTGAGTATACGGTAATTTCCCTATTAATTCGCGATGTAGTGATGAAACTCACCACTCCAAAAATTGGCTACTTTCGTCGACCACCGCTGTCGGTGATTTTTATGTTCCGTTCAAACATAATTCATTCGCACGCAGTTCTGCCTTCTCGGAAAATATTCACCGTGTTTTTCAAATAAAGGAATGCTGGTTTAAAGAAAGATATTTGATTTTCGAACGCTGGAAACTGTAGAATGGTACAATAGCGGGCCGTGTGCAGACACTCGACCATGTGCGGTGGTATATATTTTTCCCGACTGCGGCGAAACGCGATCAACTTAGGATAAAATTACAGGACTGCGGAGTTAATTGAATCAATTTTTTTCCTTATAGACTAAGTAATAGTAATTCAGTCTGATTATATTGTACCATTCCCTGTTGTTTCTCTGCGCTTACAAATAATAGCATACGCCGATATACTACATGTATACGAGATTCTAGTAACATATTCACTTTACTTTCATCGGCACGAACTCTGTGGCGAAAACGGGGGTGTTCGAATTTATTGTTTCACGGATATTGAAAATGCTCCCTTGTTCGTTTTATTAGGATGGACAAAATCACGACAGCGGAAAAATCGGCCGTTTTCGAATTAAATTTAGAAGGTGAATTAATAGGGAAATTACCGTACCTTACTGGCATGGCAAAGTGAAGCCATACATATGAGATCAATTTGTCAAAGGTCTAGATGGCAGTCCCCAAAAACTGAATTAAGCTTAGCTGACTAAATGTGTTGGAATATTGTTGGAATATTCGAAGTTCTTTCCCCTGCATTTATATGGTATTGTCCTGTGGAGTTGTCTCCCATGTTTGAAACACTTCATTTAGTTAAACTGTTATGAAATAAAAACCATACATTTACTAATTTAATGGGGAGAATAATCCTTTATGAACTTCACACCTGTTAACTCAAGAACAAAGGTTTACTTCATCAATTTCTTCTTCCTTCATGAAAAATTCTCTCGTCTGAAATAATCCATTTGCAGGAAAACTGCTATTTTCTTGTGTTTGACTATTGTCGATTTCAGTGAGGGATATGTGAGCTCTCAGCTCTTGCTTCAAGGTCAACTAGTTACCAAGAGTTAAACTCATTTTAGTTTATCATTCAATATAAGATGTGATCATATATGTTACATTCTCATAAGCAAAAAAATTGTAGACCTTTCTCTGAATTGCTAGATCAATTGAAATCAAGGCTATTAAACAACCTTGAAATTTGAACCAATGTAATTCCAGATATACGGGCGTATATTGAAGCCCCTTGGGCTCTTGTTATTTATTTGTTTTATTTGAAGTATTTTGTCTCCTGGTAGCTTTTGAAAAGCGCTTCGAAGTTGCTCAAGCCCGGTCAATTTCAGAATTGAAATCCACATAGCTTATCTACCCTTGTTTGATGCTAGTTACCGTTTGTGGTGTCACATCAGACCAACTGGCCAGTCATCAATACTTGTAACGTTCAGTCTCTGGCCGGCTGGTCTGATATGACGTCACAATCAATGAAAAGATAAGCGATGACGTTTTGCAAATCTGAATTCAGCTGGGCTAGGGGTACCAAATTTTAAAAAGATTCTAGCAGACAAGATAATTCAAATTAATCAAAGTGAAGTAGATATTCTGGTATTTCTATCATTCTTCAACCTATATTAAATATGTAAATTGGAGAATTTCAAAACCTTTGTATTTTTTCACCTTTGAGTGGTAATTGTCAAATTCTAATTGACCAGGAGTGCCTGTCATCATTAATTATCATGAAAATTGACATCTCTCCATTCTTATATAATTCTGTTGAAGAAATAAATTATGGATAATACATGTCAGATCTTTGCAATGTAGTCTGACAGAATTCAAATACATAAATAAGAATATTTGGTTAGCTGATATCATATTTAGCAAAATGTCATATATATGCTACCAGCCAGTCTTGGTTGTGAGTTTGACTGGACAAATAACTCGTGGATTATTGTGGAACAGAAAAGTATTGTTCAGTTTATCTATGTCTACAAGCCCTTTTCACATACATGTAAAATGGCAAATAACCAATTTTATACCCTTAAATTTTAATTCAATCAGGTTAGGGATACTGCCAGATGCCAATTAATGAATGGGGAGGTGTACTCTGCACACTGGAACTGGAAGTGGCAAATACTATGAATGTGGTAAGTAGTAGTGAAAAAGCAAGCAGTGGTAATAGATCATCTTGATGCCTAGTGATCTCTCTGGTCATGTGATTGGATATACAATATGTACTCCTCTGCAGTGATGCAGTCAATTCTGCTGCGGTGATGTGGTCAAAACAAATATTATATTGGTATGTGATATGTAGGCCTAATATGTAGATTTATGAAGATCAGGGAAAACGCTTGCAGCATTCCATGAATATTTCGGAAGTAGAATGGGAAGAAACCATTTCTGAATACCGAGAAATTATGATGTAAATGATTTGACCATCACTGGATTTTATAAACTTACCATAAGAAGGCCCATAAACAGATATGGATAGGGTCTTGAGGTGTAACCTAAATGGCGAAAATTCCCAACTATGAATCAACATAAATATTTCATGAAAATTTAAAAGAATATTGGCAAAGTGAAATTTCCCATTTTCTGAAATAAATTACACTTAGGGTGTGGTCCATACTTGCCACGGTTTCACACAAAGTGGCCCCTCCATAATTAAATAATAAGGACGGCCATTTTTGACAGCATGGTAATTCTTCTTCTCTTTCTACTAACTGATATAATGGGCCATTTTCATGAAAATGGCCCATATAGTGTCACCCTGCTGGACGTAACCATTTCTCCAATGAGGATATAACAATTGCTTGTTGATCGCACCTACGCGCCACTACAGAGTTCATCATGTCCGGAATCTGGCAGGCCAAAATCCGCACTTTTTCGGGGAGCGATTCCTTCAGGGCGATAAAATTTTTCGAAAAACGAGTAAGTCGACCCCCTGTTTTTGTCACCATTTTAAAGTGTCTGTTGGATGGGAAACAATTTAACATGCATCAACAAGAAAATCATTTTATACGTTTTCTCTGGTGTGGGTCGAATTTGACACATTTTCATACATTTTATGGAGTTTTTTACCCCTATTAGGCTGTGTGGTCTTGTGTGGGTCGAATTTGACACATTTTCATACATTTTATGGAGTTTTTTACCCCTATTAGGCTGTGTGGTCTTGTCGTCGGTAAGTACGTCCGGTCGGTCGTCCGGTCGTCTGGTCGTCAGTCGTCAACAATTCCTGTGACCGGTCTAGAAGCCAAACTGTTTCTTCTAGAGACTTCGAATTTGGTATACAGGATTGTTGGGTGGTCAGCCACAAGCCTATCGAATTTGGGAAATTTGTGATGAATTTTGCTGTTTCCATGGCAACGTCACCGAAAATTCGTCAACAATTCTTGTGACTGGTCTAGAAACCAAACCGTTGCTTCTAGAGACTTCAAATTTGATATGCAGGATTGTTGGGTGGTCAAGCACAAGCCTATTGAATCTGGACCCGATTGGTTGGAAACTTTGGCGGCCTTATTTAATTTATGCGAAACCGTCACAGCTTTCTCGTTACCAAGATATCTTTAGAACGACTTACCCTTAGCACACCAAATTTCCCGTGCACATCCATATGCTCGTGACCCAGAACCCTATTGAATCTGGACCCGACTGGGTAGAAACTTTGGCGGCCATCTTTAATTTATGTGAAACCATGAATCTTGTGTATCTCGGAAACCATTTCGCTGTTCAGTGTGAAACTTGGTATAGACTATCGATACATCAAGAAAGGAATGATCAGCATTTCTATATGTATCTAGTTGATCTTTCGGGTCAAATATTTGACCCCTAGGGTCAAACATAGGGTGTTTAGTTACTGTAGTTGCAAATGGCTTCAGACTATTTTGACAGTCATAACTGTGAACCAATCACTGATGTGCTATCTATGCAAATGAGAATATGGAATTGGTACCCAAACAGAGACAGCCACTCACCATGTATGCACGGTCCAGATAGAAAATTTGTATATAACAGAAAATGTAGATAAAACACAAATATACAGTCTCGGACAGAGCTTAAACAAGCAATAGGTGTCTTCCCCTAGACAGAAGCAATAGGAACAACAAATTAAAGTTGATTGACGAAGGCATTCAGAAGCTGTCCGACGAAAAAGATTGAACAAAAGGGAACTTTGCATTTTAGGAGATTTGCATATAATAACAAATGTAGATAAAACACAAGTATCCAGTCTCGGACAGAGGTTAAAAACAATAGGTGTCTTCCACTAGTCAGGAGCAATATAAACCACAAATGAGAAGTTGATTGACGAAGGCATTCAGACGCTATCCGACGGAAAAGGGAAATTTGCATATAACAAGATTTGTCAATAAAAACCCAGTTCCCAGTTTCGCACATCCACTGAAAAACAATAGGTGTCTTATCCTAGGCAGGACCAATGTCCACCATAAATTTGAAGTTGATTGACAGTGTCATTTAAAAGTTATCCGATGGAAACAAAAAGTGAGCGGAAGCGGAAGAAGAAAGAAAAAAACCCACTCCATACTCATTCAAACAGAGGTACATGCACTCTGTTAGATTAAAAGAAAATTCCGTGAGAGATGAGAAATTGAATCTGCTAAACATTGTTATTAGAATCATTCAAATTTGTCTGAATAAAATGTCATTTTTCCGATACGTCAAAGCTGTCTAATGCTGCTTTGATACATGTGTATTAATATTGTACCAAGCTCTTGTGGGCTCAAGTCAAGCTGTTATTGGCTTGGTATTGTTATTTTGGCACAATAAAGTTTAATTGAAAATCATGAACTCAGGTCAGGTGAAGGGAAAGGGGGGAAGGGGGGGGGGAGAGGGGCATTCATTATAGCAAACTATGAATCACTATGTTCTGAGTTTTCATTCCTTTATACAAATTTTACAGATCATAGGCAGCAATTTGAAGACCAGGCAAGGCCTACCATTACAATCACTCCTGGTGCAACTCTTTGGCAACTTTGCCTCCCCAGCTGAGGACCTTTTCTGCGACAGCAGAATGCACCACACCATACTACTTGTGAGTATCCCTGGTCGCAGTTTATCATAATTAATTAATTTAATCATGCATTTTGCATTCACTCTCTGCCCAATGATATAGCGAATCACATAGTACTGATAAACAAATGTAGATTAAATATCTGACCGATTTATCCATTTTTCATTTTTTAATTCTAAATATTCATTTATTCTCTGCTTATCTGTCTTTCATATTGGCTGTAAATTGGGTTCTATATGATTATGATTTTTACCCCTCGGCCAAAATTTGGCCGAAGGGTATTGTCGTCGTCATGTACGTCCGTCTGTCTGTCCGTCCGTCTGTCCGTCTGTCCGTCACACCTTTCTCGTTACCAAGATATCTTTAGAACGACTTACCCTAGGCACACCAAACTTGCAGTGCACATCCATATGCTCGTGACCCAGAACCCTATTGAATCTGGACCCGATTGGTTGGAAACTTTGGGGGCCATCTTTAATTTATGCGAAACCATCACAGCTTTCTCGTTACCAAGATATCTTTAGAACGACTTACCCTAGGCACACCAAACTTGCACTGCACATCCATGTGCTCATGACCCAGAACCCTATTGAATCTGGACCCGATTGGTTGGAAACTTTGGCAGCCATATTTAATTTATGCGAAACCATTAATCTTGTGTATCTCCGGTACCATTTCACTGTTCAGTGTGAAACTTGGTATAGATCATCGATGCATCAAGAAACTTCAAAGGAATGACCAAATCCACTGATGTATTTAGGTGCCGGTCGCCGGTCTTTTTCCCCGGCAACTTTTCACGTTAGACCGGCAACTTTTTCAACAGCCAAAAAATAAAATCGGCCCATATTATTTTCCGCCCTGTGTTTTTCGCGGTAAAATGAAAAACTTACGTTACCTGGTGTTTACAAAATAAGATTTATTATTCAGTAAAGCTCCCATAGTACGAAATATAAGGGAAATCTATAGAATCCAGTCGGCATTTACTGTACTTCCAACCGCGCCCGACTTTCGTTATACTCGCGATGTAATCCGAATATCATCCAATCAGAAGTCCTTGCTGTCTTTGCCCGTTCCGGAATTCCCTGTCGTCATGGGGACCTGTACCGGGATGAAGATGCGACGACTGATGAGACGTGCCTTTCAACATGCATCGCTCTCGCCAGCTCAGCTTGATGGAAGCTTTCAGCAAACAACAAAGCAACGCAGGCACCGTATGTCCATTGTTTTATTTACTTAGTTACACGCTATCAATTCGTCGTCTAGCTGCTTAAATTTGCCCCGATAAAACCATAAATAACAACACACGTGGTGCCAGGTGCCCGCCATTTTTAAATGCACTGTTGAACATTCCAGCCTTCCGTGGTCCTACGAAACTTAGTATTTTCAATATCACTGATCGGCCAAAACGACTGGCATCAGGGGTTTCATTATATTTTAAAGTAGATGGCTGTTTGTAGAAAGTAGAAGTCTGTTCAGATAAACTTTTATAGATACAACAACAGTCTGGCAGTCAGTTTAAATTTACCAGGAATCTTAATAGCCCGTCTCCCCCTTTCGCCAGCATCAACATGAAATGAACCTGACCCAAAACCTCCTCTAGAGGGGAGCGGAGACAATAGACGATTCCATAGCTGACCCAAGTGACACGCCGGGCCCCACATGTTTCATTTCAAGCATTCTTTACATACATGTAGCAAATGAAAAGTTAAATTAAAAGCTCAGAAATGACTTAGAATGCTGGGGAGCTGTAGCGGCAAATGCCCTTTAATCCTCTGGTTGCAAGTGGTTTTACATGTATTGATTAAACAATTTTGGTGAAAAAAATTTGTAACATTTTACTGATTAATAGTTAGAACATACTGAAATATAGCATGTTGCGAAGTCAAATTTAATGCCCAGAAATGGCTTAGAATGCAGG
The DNA here is from genome assembly GCA_036873755.1 of Hanleya hanleyi. Lineage (NCBI taxonomy): Eukaryota > Metazoa > Mollusca > Polyplacophora > Lepidopleurida > Hanleyidae > Hanleya > Hanleya hanleyi. The sequence continues at coordinate 12,245 of JAVTVY010009926.1, read as the reverse complement.
AGAGAGCGTCTAGGAGCTCTAGCGGCTGGGGCCCTAGGCGGGCCCCAGACCCCCGTCCTGAAGTGCTAGGATAGTAGACCTGTAGGTATTCTTTCTAGACCTGCAACTCAGATTACTAAATACATCACTGAAATCAGTTTCCCTGATTCGGTGGAAACCTTGGTGGCCATCTTTAATTTATGCAAAATCTTTAATGATTATATCTCTGATACCATTCAAGTGTTGTATACGAAACTTGGTATACAGCATCGATGTATCAAGAGACCTGCAATGTATAACCACATCAGTTCCTCTGAGTGGCGGGAAGGATGGGCGGCCATCTTTAATTTATGCGAAATCATTAATGATCTCTATCTCTGATACTGTTAAAGTGCTCGATGTAAAATTTGGTATACATCATCGATGCATCAATAGACTTACGATAAATGACAGTTCTGGTGTTTCTGATTGGGCAGAAAGTGTTTCTGATTGGGCAGAAACCTTGGTGGCCATCTTTAATTTATGCAAAATCTTTAATGATGTATATCTTTGATACCATTTCAGTTTTCTATACGAAGTTTGGTATACAGCATCGATGTATCACGATACTTGCAGTGAATAACCACATCAGTTCCTCTGAGTGGTGGAAAGGATGGGCGGCCATCTTTAATTTATGCGAAATCATTAATGATCTCTATCTCTGATACTGTTAAAGTGCTCGATGTAAAATTTGGTATACATCATCGATGCATCAATAGATTTTTACGATAAATGACAGTTCTGTTTTTTCTGATTGGGCGGGAACCTTGGTGGCCATCTTTAATTTATGCAAAATCTTTAATGATGGATATCTTTGATACCATTTCAGTGTTCTGTATGAAACTTGGTATACAGCATCGATGTATCAAGAGACTTGCAAAGAATATAACCACATCAGTTCCTCTGAGTGGCAAGAAGGATGGGTGGCCATCTTTAATTTATCTAAAGTCATTAATGATCTCTATCTCTGTCATTGATGCATCAAGAGACTTACGTAATGAATACCAGTTTCTCTGATTGGACGGAGGCCATTTCTAATTGCAAAATTTTTCAGAATCTGTATATTTGTCACTTGACTGCTTGGTGTTCCTGAAATCTTGGTTCATATTGAATACATTATGAATGGCTGGTGCCCAGAGCCGAGGGGTTTTCAGATGCGCAGCTTCGTATTTGTTCTTCAGGTTGACTCCAACTGTGTATTGTAGCAGATAAAAAAGTATATAAAGAACATTATACAGACAAAAAACCCCAAATTAGTTCTATTGTAGAACCAAACATTCTAAATAACCCAGAAGAACCAAAATTTTTTATGTATGAAAATCATGTAAAGGGTTCTATACTGTCATGGGTAAGGTTCTATAAAAAACTGTTTTATGTTTGAATATATGTCATGTATGTAATAGAACCAGTATATTAGATCTTTCTTAAATTACTATTTCAGAGAGCATTTGTACACAACAATAAATTATTCTACTGTCAGGAGGAACAACCCAGTACCTTCCAGTTCTGGACAGAGTTCCACAAATATGTGGAAGTAGTACAGAGTGACATGACAACAGACAAGTGGGAGAGGCTGAAGGGGAGAGAAGAGAGAAGAATATCCGTTTTCAGTTCGTTGTAAATATTTTATATTCATGTGATATTGTTTATTTTCTGTGTATAGTTTGTACATAATGTACCGGTATATAAAATAAAGACAAGACATTGTACTTTCCTGTGAGATATGACTTGATATTTTGTTCATTATCATGCCTATATAGTAATGTGCAGATGTACGTATTCTAGGTTGCTTTTGCATTTAAATACTCCTGTCAGTATATGGTCAGTACAGAGCATTACTTTGCCACTTTTAGAACACCAGAATATTAAACGAAAATACCAACTGTCAACTTTATCTTGACCAGAGTCTGCAAAACATTTTTCTGTTTCATTAAATTCATTCTGTCTCTTATTAACCAAGACCAGTTGGATACTGATAAAGGTATATATTCTACATTCCCAAGATTAGGTTATGCAAATAATTTGGTAAATTTTGTTGCTTTTGAATTACATTTGAATAATTTGTCTTGAATAACAGAAAATCAGAGATAAAATCACTATTTAGTGGTCACTTATCTTATATTCAAGACAAACTGATTCAAATGTAATTATAATCTAGCCTGCACGAGCAACAGAAAAATCCTATAATACACGTGAGAATAACAGGAGTGAACTGGATGTGTTACACATGTGTAACATGTGTATCACGCATGTGATTAACATATAAAACACACACACCAGCCTCACGCATGTGTCACATATGTGTCACGTGTGTAATACATATGTGTAACAGGTGTATTACACATGTGCGTAACGTATAAGAAACATACATCTGCCCTCACGCCTGTAACACACACGTGCCACATACGTGACACGTATGTGGCTCCACACATGTATCTAATGCTAGGTTAGAAAAACATGTGACACATGCGTGAGCTCACATATGTGGATCATACGTGTCACATATCATTCACAGGCTTGCAATTTTGCCTGTGTATAGGCATAATTGACTTCAGACCTGATAATTATTCTCCCTTCTGGAAAGCCCACCCAGGTTTAGACTCATTTGAGGAGCTTGATAGAGTACTATGATAGAGTACTATGATAGAGTACTATGATAGAGTACTATGTCAGTTCGGATCCCTGGGACATATACTGCTGGGTGGAGACTTCAATGCTAGGACAGGGGACAGAAAGGAACTCCTCATATCTGATGGAGCTCCATATCTTCCTGATATACCGGATGATACATTTAATTTTGTGCAACAATCACGTAACAACCAAGACAGTACAATAAACACCTTTGGTCGTAAACTTATAAACATTTTGACTAGTCATAAATTTGTAGCACTGAATGGGAGGGTACCTGGAGACCTCACTGGTCGATTTACTTGCCACAATTACAACGGACGAAGTACGGTTGACTACACCATAGTTTCTGAACCTTTTTCCATATGTAAAATATTTTCATATTTATCCCCTCACACAATACTCAGATCATTGTCAAATATTTAGCTACTTCCATTTGAGGGTTCGTCCGGTATCTCAGCCTATATCACAGAATAATGTGACGTATAAGAAAATTAAATTTAGGCGAAAATGGAACGTACACACCTCCAATACTATAGTCCAGACTGAACTTAGAACTGCCCAAATTAGACAAGAACTTGACCATTTTATAATGACCCCATATTCAACAGATAAAGAGGGTGTTCAGAATAGTATTGCGGAATTCAATGCAATTCTGCATTATCTTAATTGCAAGGCCACAGTTTCAACAGAGTAGATAGGGCAACCAAGAAAAATAGATGGCATGACCATGAATGTAAGAACGCAAAAATACGGACCAAGACCAGTTACAGTCAGTACAATGGGAGCCAAACGGATGATGCTAGACATAATTACCACAGGGTCAAAAAAGTATATAAGAGACTAGTCAGCAGGAAAAGAAATGAATACTATAGTAATATCATTGGGAAGTTGCAAGTGCCAAAGACTCTGATGCCCAGTACTAATGGAAACTTTCTAAAAAGTTGGGAATCTCGAATAAAGTCAACCAGTCTACTCCTGTAGATAAGCATATTTTGACTGATCACTTCATATCTTTACCGGGGCAAGCCAAACAGGATGGTAGTTGTTCACTATACTCTAGCACCCATGATATTTGTGACCTTGACCACTCAATCACAGCCAATGAAATTCTGGCGGCACTAAACGGACTAATAAACAACAAGAGCCCAAGGGAAGATCAAATTTCTAATGAATTCCTCAAAAGCGTAGTGCCTTTTATAATTGATCACATTGTAAGAGTGGCTGCCTTCCGAAGGAATGGGGGGTCTCTTCTCTGATTCCTATTTATAAGAAAGAAAATAGCTCAGATCCGAATAACTGTAGGGGGTTGCAGTGGGCAATACACTGGGAAAACTTTTTTGCAAAGTTATAAACAGCCGTATCACTAATCACCTGGATACTGGTGGTATTATTAGTGAAAACCAAGTAGGTTTTAGAAAAGGGTTTCGTTCTAGCGATCATAACTTCACTTTGAGAACTGCTATTGATAAGTATACAAACGGTAAAAGAGTCCTGTATGCACGTTTCATAGACGTACACAAGGCCTTTGATTCTGTTGACAGATCCACTCTATTACAAAAACTTTCAGAGAAAGGCGTTAGAGCGAAGTTACTGAAAATAGTGAGTTCCCTCTATAGTAACATATCATATAATATTCGAATAAATGGTGAAGTTTCATCATATTTTAGAAGTGAGATTGGAGTTCGACAAGGTTGTAGCCTTTCCCCCACGTTATTCAATATATTTATCGATGACATCAGTGAACAATTTGACTGTAAATGTTGCCCAATAGATTTGGATGGCTGTAAGATGTCCCACTTATTATTCGCTGATGATCTTGTGTTACTCTTTGAATCTCCAGAGGGATTACAAATCTGTCTTGATAAGCTTGAGCAGTACTGTAGAAACAACTGCCTAACAGTTAACCTTGTCAAATCAAAAGTGGTGGTTTTCAAAAAAGGTCCATCAGCCACTGCTAAGAAGTGGTTTTTAGGTGACTCGGAAATAACACAAGGGGATCAATATTAATACTTAGGCGTGTTATTCTCTAGAACTGGTCACTTTAGACTTAATTTTGAGGAAATCAGTAAAAAGGGTATGAGGGCATCATATGCATTGCTGAACAACATTGAAGGTAAAAATGTCCCGGTGAAGATAGGATGTCATATTTATCAGTCCCTCATCAAACCTATTCTGTTGTATGGATCTGAAGTATGGGGAGCGGATATTCTTTTGTACAAGAATTTAGATATTTTATCGATAGAGAAAGCCCAACTGAAATACCACAAACGTTTCCCCCAAGTCCATAAATCCACTCATAATTGGGGTGTACGGGGTGAAGTTGGTATATTTTCATTGCAATATGATGTAATACTACGGTCAGTCAATTTTTATCATTATATTGCAGCTCAACCAGATAGACTTACATTTCATGCTCTCGAAGAGCAAAAACAACTTTGTAAGAGAGGAGTTGGATGGTTGTATAAATTGAGTTCTTATTTATCTAACAGGCTTAGTGTGAACATAGAAATACAGATTGTCGTCAGATTTAATCATCTCTTGAAGTATTATTCCAGAACCAGTTTAGGGTTTCACTACAGGATAATCACTCTCAACTAGGATCTAATAAAATGAGATCATTTCGGATATTCAAAACAGAAGTGAGATTTGAGTCGTATTTGGCTTTATGCAAAAATTCAGCATATCGCAAGTCCTTTACCAAGCTTAGACTCAGTAATTACAAGCTTAAAATTGAGACTGGAAGGCATACTAGACCTCCAACTCCAGCTCATCAACATCTGTGTAATAGTTGTAATACTGTGGAAGATGAGATACATTTTTTGCTGAAATGTAATAGACTAATACAGCATATGGAACACAAGTAAGTAGTATGTAGTACGCAAGAAGGCAGGATAGCGCCCCACTGCGCATGCGCGAGAACCTTTTTTGACGTCATTTGGGGAGGTTTTGGGGCGGTATTGGGGCGGAGCGCATGCGTGTGACGTCAGAATGATCGGCGTGTGGGTGGTGGGACAAAATGGCGGCGTGTGGGTGGTGGGACAAAATGGCGGCTGTGGGTGGTGGGACAAAATGGCGGCTGTGGGTGGGGGGATAAAATGGCGGCTGTGAATCGGCCTGTGGATGTGAGTGAGTGCAAGATGTGGGTGGTGGGACAAAATGGCGGCTGTGGGTGGTGGGACAAAATGGCGGCGTGTGGGTGGTGGGACAAAATGGCGGTCGTATGGGTGGTGGAACAAAATGTTTTTTGTGTCGTGTGGGTGGTGGGACAAAATGGCGGCCTGTTTTTTGTGTCGTGTGGGTGGTGGGACAAATGGCGGCCTGTTTTTTGTGTCGTGTGGGTGGTGGGACAAAATGGCGGCCTGTTTTTTGTGTCGTGTGGGTGGTGGGACAAAGATGGCGGCCTGTTTTTTGTGTCGTGTGGGTGGTGGGACAAAATGGCGGCCTGTTTTTTGTGTCGTGTGGGTGGTGGGACAAAATGGCGGCTGTGTGTGGGTGGTGGGACAAGATGGCGGCCTGTTTTTGTGTCGTGTGGGTGGTGGGACAAGATGGCGGCCTGTTTTTTGTGTCGTGTGGGTGGTGGGACAACATGGCGGCCTGTTTTTTGTGTCGTGTGGGTGGTGGGACAAGATGGCGGCCTGTTTTTTGTGTCGTGTGGGTGGTGGGACAAGATGGCGGCCTGTTTTTGTGTCGTGTGGGTGGTGGGACAAGATGGCGGCCTGTTTTTTGTGTCGTGTGGTGGGAGGTGGGTATGCGGATTATAGAAAAACGTATAAGAGGAGTCGATTTTTAGGGAAAGGGGTGTATTCATTGCAATCTGACTTACCTGACCTGACCTGCCTGCCTGCCTCCCTGCCTGCCTGCCTGCCTTCCTGTCTGCCTGCCTGCATTCTGCCTGTGTGGAATGCATGTCCTGACTTGGTTCTGGGTTTTTTCCATCACGGTTGTGCGCAGGTGTATGACGTCACTTCCGGTCTGCGTGAATCGGGCGTGACCTGGGACTATGGGATGCATGTACTGACTTGGTTCTGGGGTTTTTCCCTCACGGGGAGGTCACGTGATCAGTTCAAGGTCATATCCATTTTTTATCGATATGTCAACTCCACACCCAGTCCATTAAATGCTCCTTCACCTATGCTTCAATTTGATACCTCACTCGACCTGTGGTGTGAGTGAGTGCAAGAATGTATTCATCCGCGGTGATGCAGTCATGTCTGGCGGTGATTCGGTCTCGGGAAAAAGCTTCCTTGCCCAATGCCTACGGACTTTACCGAAGATACACGGACTTTAACGAAAAGACACGGACGTACACGAAAAGACGCGAAGGTGAACGCCATTGTGGGAAACCTCCCACAGACAGGTCAGTACATGCATTTCTATGTTGTTCACGCATAATAAAAGGATTGATCTGTAATCTGTGTTGTTGTTGTTGTTGTTGTTGCTCCCTTTTTTTGGACTAACTCATCAGAATAGTACGTATCACGGACTACACCCGTAGAGCTACATCTGGTCTATAAAACATGTCCCTCTGGATCCCACACCTTCATTTCTACAGAGCCATGGCGGAGATCCAGCCCCATGCGACTCGCATTTTACAGTATGCCACCGTGGTGAATTCATTCACGGGTTACCGAGCAGTGGTCCGGTCCATGTTTGCAGATGGCGACGACAACGAGGGACGACGCCAGATCCTGAACGAGTTCACAGAAGCGGTCCTCCACAGAGTGCACTCGATGGAGAGGCGTGCCATCACTCACCACTACTGGACTATGACAGCCATCCTTGATGCTCGCGCTATGGACCAGGAGCGCTCACGCCGCAACCAGCGCCGGCTGGTTGGCCTCATACTAGTCTGTGCCCTATTCACCCTGGCGCTGTGGTATTGACACTATAAATACAGGGGATGAGACAGAGTGTGTGTCATTCTCCGTTCGACATTGAGAGGAAGCATGTCATCACTCCAAGCCATCCTGACGCTTACACCCAATGTGAAGTTATACGTGTATGAAGCTAAAGTCACCCTGGTCGAAGATTGTGGAAATATTTGCTTTGAGCACGCTGAGACTTTATCGGATAGGGTGACACTAGAGCGTGATGGCTGGACTAAGTTTAAACGGGTGTTGAGCGGAGAGTTAGACGGACACCTGATTCACCTGGACAAGGCCATCTACGTATACCATACTGCGCTCTACCCACGGGTGGGTCGCTACCAAGAGCCGGCGCGAAGTTTCCTCTTAACACCCTCTCTGTGGTCAGCCTTGGAGAAAATAGGCCCTCTGGTGGACCAGTTATTTACACCGGACGACCGATCACCCCACCAATTGGCATGGGCTCATGCTATCGAACACGCACTAGATGAACCTAATGAAAAAAAGCGGATGGAGAAAATACTATATGTATAGAATGCGCAGAGGCTGGAATGACAGGGTCACCTCATGAAGCCACCCACACACACATGACGGGCCAGAACGATGAAGAAGAAGAAAAAATCCGTGATGAAGCCGCGGGGCCAATGGCTGAACCCCATGAACAACTACATGAACCCGACGACGATGCCATTGATTACCCCGCTAGACTCAGTCAGCCCAATGACATGACCACCTGATCCTTTGATCTCACGGGGTTCTCCCTATAAATACGAGAGACAGTGAAATCTGGTACCATTCACGTACTGACCATGACGGAGCATATAGTACTGGCGTATTTCAGCTTGACCCCCGAGGTTTTCCTGCACGTGTATGCGGATACGGTCGATATCATGGAGGAGGTGGTGGAGACACGGACCCTACACAACCGTGCCCGGCTCACATTCGTCTGTCCCGGGAGGGCTGGACCAAATTCAAACGGGTGTTGTCTGGTGAACTGGACGGCGACCTCATCCACTTGTGTCACGATGTGTACATTCGACGCGGCCCTTTCTTTGCTCAATTGGCTCGGCTAGATGGAGGTACAGTGCATTTTACCCTTCACCCTGATCTATGGTCTGCATTGGAAGATGCCGTGGTGGATGTGGATGAAGTGCTTATCAAGCGGTCATCAGACGAGTTGGACTGGTCATTGACCATGGCCACTGTGGAAGTCCACGAAGAAAATCAGAAAGAAACTCAGGCCCAAGATATACCCGTTATAAATAAACGATAGAGCCAGGGTCCATCATCATTTTGTCACCATGAAGCGCTGGGAGAAGGTGTTGGATAACTTATACTACAGTCCCGACAGTCCGGCAGCCTATAGTGCATTGTCGGCTCTCTCTCGAGCGGCCAAACCCCAGGGGGTACAACGTGCCCAAGTCCGAGATTGGTTAAGAAGACAAGACACCTATACCTTACATCGATCTGTCCGTCGCCATTTTCTACGGAACCGGGTCATCGTGGGAGGAATAGATGCCCAGTGGCAAGCGGATTTGGTGGATATGAGCGCCTTTGCCAAACACAACGATGAGAATCGGTATATCTTGACGTGCATCGATATCCTATCCAAGTATGCGTGGGTGGTACCCATCCGGACGAAAACGGGGGCAAATCTCATAGCGGCGTTCAAAGACATCTTCAAGACCGGGCGCAAACCTTTGTATTTGCAAACCGACGAAGGCACGGAATTCCTCAACAGACCGTTCCAAGCCTTTCTCAAGAAACAGAAGGTGTTTTTCTTCCATACGTACAACGAGACCAAGGCTTCCGTGGTGGAGAGGTTCAACAGGACATTCAAAGGCCGCATGTATAAATATTTCACCTATAAGAATACAAGGCGGTACATCGATGTTCTCCCGAAACTGGTGAAGGGTTACAATCGAGCCTATCATCGAAGTATAGAGAGAGCCCCCATTACCGTGACCCAACGCAATGAAGCCCAAGTCCGGCGTGTCTTGTACCCCAGGCCATCGCAGCGAACGACGAAGGCGGTGTACAAGGTCGGGGACCCTGTACGGATCAGTAAAGTCAAGGGCAAGTTCGAGAAAAGTTACTTGCCTAACTGGAGCGATGAGCACTTCCTGATTAAACGGCGCCTACCCCGACAGCGGCGAGTCTATGAACTGGAAGATCTCCAAGGGGAAACGTTGCTGGGGACGTTTTACGACACGGAATTACAGCCTGTTGTAAAAACACAGCAAGACTACTACACGGTGGAGCAGATTTTGAAAACGGAACGTCGACGTGGCAAACTGTTTCATTTCGTGAAATGGCAAGGCTGGCCCAGTTCCTTCAATTCCTGGGTCGCGGCCAACCAGGTGAAACGACTATAAAACCAGACACCACTGCCGTCCTCCTTCATTCCACATCCGACCACAGTGCTATGGACCAACAGCAGCTGCCTCTGAAGACAGCGTCTCGCAAAACGCGCAAAGCGCAAGTGGTCTTTGGGGTGCTATTGCTAACCCTGCTGAGTGTGTTGTACGGAGGTGTGTTTTACGACGTAGCCTATGTCAGTACGTTACTTAACCAACTGAGAACACCAGCCATCAGTGAAACGGGTCTACAGAGAGCACCAGTCGTATCGAGCCCAGTCACCACCACCACCACCACACCCCGCGTACAAGCCACGTCGAGCTCTACACTTACACCAAGTACACCTACTACGTCTCAAGACCCACCGGATTTCATCCCTCACAGTGAACCGACAACGACGACGACCACCCACGTTGTACCCACCCCCAGCACCATCTCTGAACGTGAACAGACAACGACGACCGACGTTGTACCCACCACCACTCCAGTTCACTCGTACGAAATTTACAAGAGCGTGTTACCACGACAACGGATACACCTCAAACCATGGACCCTCGGTGGCAGCATCCCTTCACCTGCGTCATCGCAGGACCGACGGGCTCCGGCAAAACGCACTTCGTCAGGAAGCTCCTTCAACACGCCGACAGCATGATCACTCCATCCATTGCCCGAGTCGTGTGGTGTTACGGAGAATGGCAGGAAGCGTATGCAGCAATGCCCCACATCACGTTCGTGGAAGGCCTACCCAACCTGGCCGATTTGGAACCCGACACCTTGGTGGTTGTGGATGATCTCATGGCGGAGACGGATGCACGGGTGACCCAACTCTTTACAAAAGGCAGCCATCATCGACGGCTCAGCATCATCTACATTGTGCAGAATCTGTTCAGTAAAAACAAAGAACATCGGAATATCAGCTTAAATGCCCACTACCTGGTGGTCTTCAAAAACCCGAGAGATACCACTCAACTGCTGCACCTGGCGAGACAGATGTTTCCCGGCCGCACACCGTTTGCGTTGGAAGCCTTCAAAGATGCCACAACCCCTCAGCACGGGTATATGCTCTTCGACCTCAAGCAAGCCACCCCCGACCACCTTCGACTACGGACCGGCATCTTTCCCGGAGAGACCCACCACGTGTACATGCAAAAATAATGTAAACACACCCACAGTGGCGCCCCCCAGCTGGGGTTTGTGTGTTTGATGATGGAGAATAATAAAAAGAATGAATACCACAGCAGGGTTGACTTTGTCTGTGAGGTGGATAAAAAGGGCAGCGTTGTGGGTTCTAGCATTAGTTGTACAGGATGTCTGCGCGAGTACGGAAGCACGCTCCCACGCTCCGTGTATTGAAGACGGCCCCACCCGAGTTAGTCCGAACCATTGTACGCGGTGCGGACCCTGACCTTGTACGCTGTCTGTGCGAGATCGGGTACAACCTGTTAAAAGGCAACGTACCACTGACTCCGGCTCAGAAGACCAAGTTGGCCAAGCATAAGACAGGTCTCCGAACCCTAGTCCACAAGCGGGTCCCTCAAACACAAAAGAAAAAGGTGTTACAGAAAGGCGGCTTTCTCGGGGCCATCTTAGCACCGTTGGCCGCTTCCGTGTTGGGTCCAGTATTGGGTGGACTCTTCGGCCGACAATGAACCACACGAAAAAAATGGTCCTCGTCGAACCACGGTTCCTGCAAAACCTCCAATCACCCTACCCTGTCCCACCTACGGTGAAGACCATAAACAGCCTCGATGGAGAGATGCAACAGATCTTACAGAGACCGGGGTTAAGCGACAGTGAGAAAGTACAACGGTACAATGAGACGCTTCAACGGTACATGACGTTCATGGACCAATACAAAACCCTGTCTACCCCAGCAACAGCACCACCACCACCACCACCACCACCACCACGTGACAGACCGCTGACCTCAGCACCGCTCCAACAGCCGGGTGAGGTAGCCCTCACAGCCCCACAGTGGGTGGAAGACGAAGTGCTGAAGAGTGTACCTGCCTCGTTCAAGAAACAAGCTGGCCTGGTATTACAACGGATGAAACAGAATCCTAACATGACTTGGAATGATAAAGGCGAACTCCTGGTACAGAATCAGGTGGTCCCCGGCACCCACATGACGGATTTAGTGAATGATCTGATGCGTCAACGCAGATCGCACACCGATCCTCGAGGATGGAAGGTCTTCGCTCAAGGCTTGAAAGACATGCATGTACCACAGGAATTGGTGGGGAACCCCCACCGCTGGGCCTTTATGCAGCAAACCCAGCAATCACCGAGTGGTCCACTACCTTCTTGGGAAGCCGAATGGGAACCGGAGTCACCCCCCAAAACACCACCACAACGGGCACTTTCTTTTCGCGC
>JAVTVY010009925.1:0-48536 GCA_036873755.1 Hanleya hanleyi | reverse complement strand
AGAATGAACATGGTGATGAGGATTCGCATGAGGATATTTTGTGGAATCTCTTCGCAGATAAAGCGATTGTTGATCATGAATCTGATCTAAACAACCTTATTGAAGCTTACGAAGAAAAGGGAATAAAGCAGCCAGTTGCACAGCAGATGGCATACGACAAACTTTTACCCGGAATACAGACAAGTTTCCGAAATATTTACATCCATAATTTAAGGTTATGGAGAAAACTACAGAAGCACCCGATTCATCAAAAAGTAATGGCGATTAAGAAACGGATGCGTGAGGAAGACGACTTGTCAAACGATGAAGCGGAAGAATCTGCCATTGAGAAGCGTATATTCTTAATAAACCGACCTTTACCGCTCGAATACATAAGACAGCCAGACAATCCTTTTGATTAGCTGATTTCGCGACCAGGGTGTGTTGTTACATTTGTTGTCGATATACCCTCAGTCAATTCACAGGGTTATGGGGATGAAATTGTCTTATCGGTACAAGAATTATCGCTATGCCCATTTTGTATATTCGTTTTGAAACTGTTCTCAAATTAATTTGTATAAATAAATATATACTTTAAACTTTAACAACCGAAGTTGTGTTCTTCCCTCTTCCGGTCTCACCGAAAAGCAATACTATCCCGAATACCTCAAATACGCACTGTAAGAAAAGATGCTGTAATTTTACAGTAAAAGGTGCTGGCAAAAAGGGCATCAGTGGTTTTCCGTGTATTTTTACAGGATGCCCCGATCTGTATTTCCACAACATATGCTGTAATTTTACAACATTGATAGTATTGCATATTTACAACAAAAATACCGTCAAATCAACAGAACAAATCAACAAATTCCATTGGCCTATAGTATTTACTGAAATCAAGTTCCCTAATGTCTCTTTTTTAAGAGAGTAGAGAAGAAAATTTCCAGAACGTAATGGTTGGGTTAAATATAAATTTATATTTAGCACCACCGATAATATGAGAGCAAACGCATTTCCTTCTATCATCCTACACATCAACTTTGTGAGAGGGCGCAATATTACAGACCAAGTTGACCCCTGCCAGGCAAACTCATTATCCCCGCCTTGCACATTTTAGATAATTTGCACTCGAAGTACACTGCGTATTAAAGAAGAAAATATTTGGGAAGGTTTACGAAATACACCCCGACAATAATTTCTACTGAATGTAAATATATACACTAATAATATTACCGTAATTTTACACCCGAATAATGTTACAATACAGTGTTGTTATCCTTTACTCCAATTTATACTGTAGTTTTTCTAAAAGATGCAAACCTACACTGGTTGTCTGTATTGCTACAGCTATGAACTGTAAAATAGTTGTTGAAACTGTTGCTTCTATTCAACAGTAAATTCCACGGTCACATTTTACAATACTTGCTACTGTAGCTTTACAAACATTTTTTACAGTGCGGTACGGTACAGACGTGCCTGAGCGATGTAGTGCTGAGTTGCTTATTTTATCGAGCTATACACCTTGCATTTACACAAAAGTGAGTGTTCAAGATGGAACAAAATGTGATGTGGATCTATATAAACTTTGAGCAATGGTACTAATCGCATTTTTCCCTGGATACATCGTCGCGGCTACGCCTCAACACATCCACTTGTGTCAGGTTTCGTCGGCATGGTGAGTAAATGAGCTGCTTGCTGCACAGAAAAGAGGTATAGTAGGATTGGTGGAATTATGTAAGGGGGGTATTTTACATTATACCTTCAGTAGTTCAGTGTCAAATCCATAAGCAGCTGTTTGCTGACCCATCGCTCTGTATTGTTGGCGGCGTGAGGTGGATGGCCGTATATCCTCCTGATCTGAACTAGGTTTCATCGATTGCTGTTTATCGGATTATTAGTTTGGATTGGGTTGGTCAAACTTTTCGGTACATCTAATTATCAAACACACTTGTACTGTATCTTAGTTTGCCATGTAAAAGGCAAAGTACCAGATGACTTTGGCACAAAAAAAATATGGCAACCGCATATATGTTTCATCAGTCTGAAATATCTCTGCAGTAAATATCATTCTCTGAATGTATAGTACGAATAATCCTATAAATCAGTTCTTTCTAAGCGATTATTATTATCATTATGCATGTAAATTTAGAAACTGGAGAAAGAAATCAAAGACCCCCATTACAATCACGGTCATAGAAAAAAATTGCACTAAATCCTTATAGTTATGCGATAAACTTCTTTTAAAAAAATAATAATGTAGTGATGAGTAGTCTTTATTACCATCTTCTCGCTTAACCAGAACATGCTGAACCTTTCTGTTCATACATTAAAAGATGTAATTTACACCAATTTTCATTGTGGAAGTAATAGTTTTTCGGAAAATCTGTTAATACGCGCAAGCAAGAAAAATTATAAAAAATTGCTATAATCATTCATACAGTTTATGTTTTTCTTCTGCTGTGCTAAATATCAATTAAGAGGAAACTATTGTGAGTTTAGTTTGCCATAGTTGATGCTATGTCATTTGCTCGTGATTTTTCATTTCAAACAATTTGTTCAATTATTCTTCGTCGTAGGTAATGTAAACTCAAACAGGTTTGAAGTCATATTTCTTGAAAATTAACAGTATTTCTCCAAATCTGAAACATGTGTACGTCTCATTGAAATTAACCATTCGAAGACCCTTGACCCCTTTCAGACCAAACACCTTTGGTTGAATTTCCAGCAACAACAAGGATTAGTCAAAATCGACTCGGACAATTTGCGGGGATATACGGTTCAAGATAGATTTAAAGTTAAACGATATCTAGTAGCGTTGCGAGTGGACAATCGACCGAAGAAGTGTTCAATTGTCATGAATAGGAATTTGTACGGGGTTCACAAAACTTAGCAGTAATATATTTATTTTTTGTTTTTTTTGTTTTTTGTTTTAAATTCTTTTGATTCAGTAGGCGTAAGTCTCATCCCGAATTATTGTATTATTTGGGGGAAAATATATAATTTTTTCACTCATCATTCTTATTCATTCATCCATCTGTGCATATGTTAGAAGTCTCTCTTTCGAGATAATTGTGGCCATATTTTTCCATACAAAGAAACAACGGCCTTTGGTGGCAGGCTCTCACTGGAAAATTTCCTCTCTCCTGGTACAAATATCACACCCGACCAGGGGTACACCTTCAAGGCAGGTCAGACATCGCTGGCGATGGTATCGAAGGTCCCCGGGCTCTCCCCTGGTTGAGCTGTAACCCACGCTGAAGAAATCATCTATCATCTCCATAGTTATGGGCGGGTATCTTTTGGTAACTCTTTTTGGGAGTGGAGTGGAAACCGGCATCTTTTTGTCAGTCTTGAACGATTGCTCGTCTGCCTTGGAATTGGCTTGCTTCTCCATTTGATGGGGTCTGGTACAGGTTGTGGGAACGTTCATCCAACATGCGTATTTCCGTATTTATAGCTTGTAGAAGGGGGTGGAGTTACTCAAAACTCCGTCAGTGCATATGTCAAAAGGAATAATGTAACACGTGCACTTATTCACCCCACAAAATCTAATTGAAGATACACTTTTTCTATGGACCGTGAGAACTTTGATTTAGGCGTATCCGAACTTTCCATTTGGACGAGAACTCGTTAAAGAAGATGGTTCTGAGCATTAACAATCATAAATTTAGAATGACCATTTATGTGGTTACACCTAATGATTTCTCGATGTTGGTGCTCCATGTTGAAAGTCTGTCTGTTATTGTTGAAACTGTTATTGAAGTTGAGAAAACATTCTCTCGTGTTATAATATAAATTTTATCAGTTGTTGATCATATAGTGTAGGCTTGAACACGTACACACTCAATCAAACAATTCAACACTACAAAGGAAAGAAATATGAGCGCATCTGATACCCGGCCACGTGTGACGCTGACCACTTCAGCGATGATCACTTTTAACCCGATTGTCGATAATCAATTCACAGGGTAAAGCACCTCGAAAGTCGCTCAAGTGGGTCCCTTCATCAACTGGTGCACAAGTCCATTGTTACGTGACACCTCGAGACCAGTCGATTACCATAAATCCCATCGATTGGAGAGTACCATTCTTACTTAAACCTTCACACCCACACATGTTAACTCCCTTTAATTCATCACCGATCATCAATACACAGATTTAAACCTCTCTAAGGATCGCTCAAATGGAACCCTTTCATTCTCAAGTCCACACTCGACATCAGCTGGTACACAAGTCTATCGTTATACACGCTCCAGATGCGAGTGAATCAGTTAAATCCCATCGATTCTCGACTATCATATTTTCGCATTCCTCCACTAAATGACTCCCCTAATTTAGTTCCAGTGACGAAGACACTGCTGGACATATTATCGAAGATACCTCCCATACACGTGGGAAAAATAAAACCGCAATCCATTCCAGGCATGAATTTGAACACGCTAAAAATTATGCTTCCTATATTCATACACAATCATATATTATTATTATATTATTTTTCAAATATTCATATACAATCATATATTATTAAGCCACACACTCCTTATCTTCACTCATCAACCATTGTTAATCGATACCATGATCACCATCCATACACTAATCCCCTACGTCATCACCCTTTTCACTTCCGCTACGTCACCACATTGTAATGACAGCTGCACCTAATGACAGCTGCTCCTCAATTTCCCTCAATTGCTCCTCAAAATTCCCCTCTTCAACCACAAACTATACTACTTACGTTAATATCCAAGGTAAAATGTGTCAAGGAGGTTTGGATTTCACGACAGATTGTTTAGGTTTGGGCTGTACAAGGCCATGTGGCGGCCATTGTTATTGTAAGTAGGCAAATCCATCAAAAGTAAGTGGGTGTTTACCTCTGAAACAGCCGTTGTTTTAACTCCTTGATTTCTATGAACCTTTCCTCTTGAATAATCAGCAGCTCATTAATATTCATTACATTCCCTCTCTTTCAAGTATTCCTTGACAAAATGGTGGACTCCGAAATGGCAGCTTCTCTTCATTTCCTGTTTCATATTTCTTATTTTCCAGTTCCTTCAACCAGTATTTGTATATAGAATTTCTTGGCTTGGTGGTGTACATAGTTGTACAGATATTCTACAGTGATTTGAAGCACATTTCTATCATACTCCAGTGATATTATTGGACAAGGATATTCGGTAAGTTTATACTGTTCTCACTTCTAAATTACATCTCCCTTAATCTTTCTTTCGTGTGTGATACTTTTCTTGTAATCCTGTTTACATTCTGTGAAAATTATGTAGCTCTGCTTTTTTGCATTCTGAAAATATTAAAAACTTATGCATTAGGTATATACCCATGGTCAGTCACTCACGATCTTCTTGGGTTACCCCTGAATAGTCACAGACTACAGCTATTTACCTCACTAGTCTTCAGGCCTCAATCCCGTCATTCTGTCAGCTGATGTAGATACCCACTACTGGGAAATGAGGATAGATGAGGTCTATACGCCAGTTTTACAGATACTTTTTTCCATTTTGGGACCAAGCCGCGTCTATGGCAGCACTAGCTCTGGAAAGGGTTACTGCTTCCATAAGGAGGGCTTGGATAGATCAACTAAGATCCTCCCGAGTTACTATTCCTTTCAGGGCCCTGCGTTTCCGGATAACTTCCAGTTTGTGTCGGCGGTGGACAAACTTGACTATGATTGGCCTCGGTTTTCTTTGCACAATCCTTCCGACTCTATATGCCATGTCTATGTCTAGGGGGTTCAAGTCCATCGCTAATTTACTGTTCACAACATCGATCACTTTTTGAGCACAGTTTTCCCAGGTCTTGTTGAAAGTATCTTAGAACAACCCCCATACTCGTATGCTGGATTTCCGCGTGTATTGCTCTAAGTTATTTGTTTTACTCCATATTTCCTCAGTTTTCTCTCTCAGATTTTCCTTTTCACATTCAGCGGCCGAAAGGCGTATTTTTAAGCTCCTCATTTTCTATAGCCGCCCTGTGTAGGTCACTCCCAAGAGAACTTGTGCGTTTGTCGAGCCAGTTAGTAATAATATCCTTTAGTTTTGTCAGCACATTTGTCATTTCGGCAACGATTTGGTGTAAGACTCACGAAATATAATTGGCAAAGGATCTGTTGCAAGTTGTATTGTCAGTCTGTTGTCCAGGATATTACCTTTTCAATGGGAGGTCTTACACCAAAGCCTTGCCATCATTTCAGCCCTCGAAATCATTTGTCCCGTATCACTTTTTGTCGCCATGTTTTCTTGAACGGATCTGAGTTTCGCTCAGTAGCGCGCTATATCGTTTGGCAAACTTTGTGAGATTGTCCTAGTGGCGGCATTGTTTTCTGCAATTATTTCTTCCAATTCGGTTTCAGCTAGCACCGTAAACGTGTTGTCGGTTTCTATCCCATTTTTCCCTTCCTCGAACAAAGTTTTTTGTCCTGTTTTTTTTTCGTGGATTTTGGTGTGCTGGTGGCCATACTGGAATCGGAACTTGAGCTTGACGTGCTTCTATTTCTTTTACTGGTACCATGCATTCGATGACTAGACATTTCGTAGTTTACCAGAAAGGATATCATACCTGTTTCGTTTTCATCAGTTCCATATAACAGTGAGTACTATCCGTGAATAGTTCGTACAGTTTCACTCGTCGTGTACTCCCTGACTCACCCCGCACGGGCCCGCGATCGGCTGAACTAAATGACCTCAATTCACAATAAAAGGCGTGGGACTGCTGGAGTGGCGGCTCAAAACATTTCTTTGGTTTCTGCTTGAAATTATAAATCCTGCCTGTCCATTGAGTGCATATCTGTCGAACAGTCTATGAAATATCCACACTATATATCGGCAACAACATCTGCAAAATATATAAGGTAATCTCAGGAGCCTATATAAAAACACGTCTTCACTCGACCGCGGTCACTGACATCTGAAATCTAAACACTGGCATCCTGCCATCAGTATACAAAATCAGTGAAATATTTTAATGCCCTTTTTGTGATCACCGCCAAATTTTGCCTTCAGGCTCATAGTAGTAGCTGATCATTTTCAAAGAGGCTCCGAATTCAGCGACATCATGAACGCAGTCTCTCTGTTGCAGTGCTCAATCTAACATTGAACTATAAATGTGTCAATTCATAACCATAATCTTGAAATTCCTTCCAATTTTTATTGATATTAATGTTCCATTTTCTGTTAGATTAAAGTAAGTAACACAGTGAGGTAGAAAACCATGTCCAGTAAATATAAAACATAGGGAGCCGAGTATCACCCGTGTCGTTCTCGACAGATTCAACAATGTATTAATAAAATGAAAGCAACAAATACAGGTGGTGGAAAAGGATGTCGGCATACTAACAAGAAGTCCTTTGATCCCATAGGCCAAGGCAACTTTTTGACTGCTTATCTAAATACAACACAAGAACCAAAAATGATCCTTGTGATGTTCGGTGTCTCAGCCACGCTGTTATTGTCCCCCGCCGCAACGCGGCCGGGGGACTTTAAAATGGTTCTTGCTTCTATGTGTCCGTGCATGTCCGTGCATGTCCGTGCATGTCTGTAATGATTACTTCCTAAAGCTTCGTTGGATTCTTCCGAAATTCGGCATACGCATTCCTTGCGAGAAGACGCGGTTGCGTACTGGATTTCAGTAACATTTGACAGAAGGTGGCGCCACTGAGTTTCGCTTCTTCGTGTGCGTTCCAGTTAAAGTGGGTCTTGCTCTCTTTGTGTCTGTGGATGTCTGTTCAAATTCTTCACAGGTGATAACTTCCAAAAGC
The DNA here is from genome assembly GCA_036873755.1 of Hanleya hanleyi. Lineage (NCBI taxonomy): Eukaryota > Metazoa > Mollusca > Polyplacophora > Lepidopleurida > Hanleyidae > Hanleya > Hanleya hanleyi. Next base: position 40,792 of record JAVTVY010009925.1, on the reverse strand, counting down.
TTTGTCGGATTCCTTCGAAATTTAGCATATCAACTCCATGTGACCAGACATGGGTTGGTATTGCATTGCAGCAAGATCCAATGTTCCAATTTGTTCCAATCTTCTGTGCATGTCCTTGGTTTCCATTCAAATTCTTCACAAGCGATAACTTCCAAATGCATTGTCTAATAATTAGGCATCCCTAAATGCGTTTGTCATTTTTTCTTCCGCTTCTCGCTGTTAGTTTTGAATTTCATGTCGCTTTAAATGAAGGACACCATTTTCTCAAATTTGCTGTCCAGTACTATTCCACATCATATGATTTACACTAAAGCTTTTGCATGAACCATATTTTATTTCAGAAGTATAATATGAAATAACTGGCGGGGAAATCCCCGCAGTACCGAACCCCTGTTTTTTGAATTTCGTGTCATCTTAAATGAAGGACAATACTTCCTTCAATTTTGCTATCAAATAATTGTAATCCACATAATATGATTTACCCTAAAGCTTTTGCAGGAACCATATTTTATTTCAGATGTATAACATGAAATACCGAACCCATTTTTTTTATCAGTTCCATATAACAGTGAGTACTATCCGTGAATAGTTCATACAGTTTCACTCGTCGTGTACTCCCTGACTCACCTCGCACGGGCCCGCCATCGGCTGAACTAAATGACCCCAATTCACAATAAAAAGGCGTGGGACTGCTGGAGTGGCGGCTCAAAACATTGCTCTGGGTTCTGCTTGAAATTATAAATCCTCCCTGTCCATTGAGTGCATATCTGTCGAACAGTCTATGAAATATCCACACTATATATCGGCAACAACATCTGCAAAATATATAAGGTAATCTCAGGAGCCTATATAAAAACACGTCTTCACTCGACCGCGGTCACTGACATCTGAAATCTAAACACTGGCATCCTGCCATCAGTATACAAAATCAGTGAAATATTTTAATGCCCTTTTTGTGATCACCGCCAAATTTTGCCTTCAGGCTCATAGTAGTAGCTGATCATTTTCAAAGAGGCTCCGAATTCAGCGACATCATGAACGCAGTCTCTCGGTTGCAGTGCTCAATCTAAAATTGAACTATAAATGTGTCAATTCATAACCATAATCTTGAAATTCCTTCCAGTTTTTATTGATATTAATGTTCCATTTTCTGTTAGATTAAGGTAAGTAACACAGTGAGGTAGAACACCATTTCCAGTAAATGTGAACATAGGGAGCGGAGTATCACCCGTGTCGTTCTCGACAGATTCAACAATGTATTAATAAAATTAAAGCAACAAATAAAGGTGGTGGAAAAGGATGTTGGCATACTGACAAGAAGTCCTTTGATCCCATAGGCCAAGGCAACTTTTTGACTGCTTATCTAAATACAACACAAGAACCAAAAATGATCCTTGTGATGTTTGGTGTCTCAGCCACGCTTTTATTGTCCCCCGCCGCAACGCGGCCAAAGGACTTTAAAATGGTTCTTGCTTCTATGTGTCCGTGCATGTCCGTGCATGTCTGTAATGATTACTTCCTAACGCTTCGTTGGATTCTTCCGAAATTCGGCATACGCATTCCTTGCGACAAGACGCCAGTCTGTATCGCATTTCAGCAACATCTGCCTGAAGGTGGCGCCACTGGGTCAAAATGGATCTTGCTTCTTTGTGTCCATGGATGTCAGTTACAAGCGATAACTTCCAAATGCTGGATTCTTCCGAAATTCGGCATACGCATTCCTTGTGAGAAGACGCGGTAGCGTACTGGATTTCAGTAACATTTCCCAGAAGGTGGCGCCACTGAGTTTCGCTTCTTCGTGTGCGTTCCAGTTAAAGTGGGTCTTGCTCTCTTTGTGTCTGTGGATGTCTGTTCAAATTCCTCACAGGTGATAACTTCCAAAAGCTTTGTCGGATTCCTTCGAAATTTAGCATAAAAACTCCATGTGACCAGACATGGGTTGGTATTGCATTGCAGCAAGATCCAATGTTCCAATCTTCTGTGCATGTCCTTGGTTTCCATTCAAATTCTTCACAAGCGATAACTTCCAAATGCATTGTCTAATAATTAGGCATCCCTAAATGCGTTTGTCATTTTTTCTTCCGCTTCTCGCTTTAAATGAAGGACACCATTTTCTCAAATTTGCTGTCCAGTCCTATTCCACATCATATGATTTACACTAAAGCTTTTGCATGAACCATATTTTATTTCAGAAGTATAATATGAAATAACTGGTGGGGAAATCCCCGCAGTACCGAACCCCTGGTTTTTGAATTTCGTGTCATCTTAAATGAAGGACAACACTTCCTTCAATTTTGCTATCAAATAATTGTAATCCACATCATATGATTTACCCTAAAGCTTTTGCAGGAACCATATTTTATTTCAGATGTATAACATGAAATACCGAACCCGTTTTTTTATAGTTTTTTTTATTTCGTGTCATCTTAAATGAAGGACAACTTTTCCTTCAATTTTGCTATCAAATAATTGTATTTCACATCATATGATTTACCATAAAGCTTCTGCAGGAACCATTTGTGTCCACACGTGTAACTTACTATATTAATTACAACTGAGTTCCTAAAGTTTGGGTGCACACTGTGCATATGATCAATTTCCTGAATTGAATTGAATTCCACCTTGTGGTTTTTCGGACTGACAGATGATGGCATGCAGTTGTCAGTGTGGTTGTTTCATGTACAGGGAGCTTTCTATGGCTTTCATGTCAGCACACCTACCACTACCCTCAAGAAGAGCATGTCCCCATCCCCAGGGCGCCGAGCCGCACCCTCTATCTTCCAAACTAGCCCTCGCCCGACCCTCATATATTGTGTTTGAGCATATATATCTCCAATATATCTTGGCAGAAGCTGAAATTTGTGTGTTGTCTGCAATATTGGGATAATTGCAACCCCAAAAGGTTTCAATTTATCAGGCACAGACCCATGTTTTTGTATTTGGTAAATATGTCCCTTGTCTATAGATCTTGCTTGGAATTGTTTTTCGTGCCAATCCTCTTCTGGGTGGCGCCACCTCGGGCCAAGTTAAAATTGCATCTCCAGACAATACTTTTGAAAATCTTAAGGATTCTTTTCAAATTTGGTGTGGTGGTAATTGCCTAAGATCTGGCTTGAGAATGTTTTTCATGTTGATAGGGGACCACCTGAAAGCTAAGTTGAGTGTTTCCAGACAATAACTTTTGAAAACCTGAACCGATTCATTCCAAATTTGGTGTGTAGGTACTTCGCCTCAATTTCTCGTTTGGCATTGTTTTTCATGCCCATCCTCATATAGATGGTGCCACCTGGGGGCAAATTTAAAATTATGTTTCCGGACAATTACTTTTTAATACTTGAATGAATTCTTTCCAAGTTTGGTATACATGCACCTAACATGAAGGTTTCACCTGGTATTGTTTTTTTTGTCGATCTGCTCATAGGTGGCGCCACCTGTAGGCCAAGTTAACATTTTCTATTTCCAATGTCAAGGGATCTTGCCTCAAGATCTCGGTTGGGATTATTCTTTATGCCCATCTGCCTACACATGGCGCTACCTGAGGGCCAAGGTAAAATTGCATTTCCGGACAGTAACTGTTGGACCGTAATGGATACTTTCAAATTTGGTATGTGGGTACCTACCCTCAAGACATCTTATGGGGCCATGTTAATGACGTTTTTACTTTCTTCACAAATAATGAATGTTTCCTTTACTAAAGATGCAAAGGGCATGCATCCAATCGTATTCGATCGACTGTATCTAGTTTCTTCAATATTTGGCATATGCATTCCTTGTGACAAGATGTTGATTGCTATTGCGTTTCAAAAAGATCTGCCTGTAGGTGGCGCCACTAGGGTTCTTTCCGTTCTTTTGTGCTGCAAGCAATAACTTTGAAATGCTTTAAAATGTTGCTCGAAATTTGGTTTCTGGGCAATAACTTGAGAACTGCTCATAAAATTCTTCCCAAATTAGACATGCATATACATTGTACCTTGCCATGAGATGTTGCTTGGGGTTGCGTTATCCACTTCTGCTAAGAAAGTGATGCCAACTGATGAAAAAATCTGAAATTTGTTTTTGGCCAATAACTTGAGAGCTGCATGCTCACCGGATTCTTCTCAAATTTAGCATGCATTTACCATGCCAGAAGATGTTGCATGGGATTGCCTTTCACTCACTTGCACTGACAGGTGGCGCCACCTGGTGGTAAAATCCCAAATTTGTCTCCGGGTAATACCATGACCTAAGATGTCACTTGAGATTGCATTTCACCCGCTTGCACCTATAGGAGGCGCCACCAGGTGTTAAAATCAAAATTTGTTCTCAGCCATACACAGAACTGCTCATCGGAATCTCCTCAAATTTAGCATGCATGTATCATGCCAGGAGATGTTGCGTGGGATTGCCTTTCGCTCACTTTTACTTACAGGTGGTGGCACCTGGTACCGAAATACCAGATTTGCTTCCAGGTAATAACTTGAGAACCACTCGTCAGATTCTTTTTAAATCTGGTATGAATATATCATGACATATGATGTCGTTTGGGATTGCGTTTCGCCCACTTGTGCTTACAGGTAGCACCACCTCGTGTCAAATCTAAATTTGATTTCGCTGATCAGATTTTTCTCCAATTTTGGTATGCAGATACCATGCCATGATATGTCCCTTGGGATTGTATTTCAGCTGCTTCTGCATATTGGTGGCGACGCCTGGTGGAAAAATCTGAAATTTGTTTCTGCCAATAATTTGACAACTGCTCATCGGATTCTTCTAAAATTTGGTATTCGTATGCCATAAGTTGTCACTTGGGATTGTGTTTCGCACACTTGTGCATACAAATCTAAATTTGGTTTTCGGGCAATAACTCCTTTTCAGATTCTTCCCAAAGTTCGTATGCTGATACACCATGTCACGAGATGATCCTTGGGATTGCATTTTGCCCACTTGCACCTACAGGTGGCCACAGCTGGTGGCAAATTTTAAATTTGGTTTCCAGACAATAGGTTGAGGATGCATTCAGCTTCTCGTCAAATTTGGTTTGCAGATAATATGCCTTGAGATGTCACTTGAGCTCGCTTCTCGGTTACATAATTTTCATGCTTCACTGGCTGCATGAAACTATATTACACAAGCAAAAAAAAACGTTCAGTCAACCGTTTTGAGTTGATTCTAAAACTTGGGAAGGCAGAAAGACCCTTCCGCATCCAACGCCTATGAAGTAGCAGTTGCCTCCCTCATGTATATCCCCCCCCCCCCTCCCGAGACCAGCAATGCTAAAAAATATCGCTGCCATTTCGGTGGGGGATTTAGCATCCTCTGGCTGCTTGTTGTTGCTATGTTGACATCTTGAATGACATGCCCACACGGCCCTTCGCGCTTGATATATTCAAAATATCCAATAGTAATGATGTAATACTCACGTTATAATGAGTAGGCTGCTCTCGTATTTTGCCACCAACATCTGCGCTTGGTATAGCCCTGTTCTGTAAGTTTCTGCAATAATATTTTGTGACGTTGACTAAAATCGTCACACTTCACACAGGATCTAGGAAAGGTTGATAAACGAGATAGAGGTATGTGTACGCCATATGCAGGTCCCACTGGAATATTACATCCATGAAGGGATAGTTTACTATGTCGAAATTGTAAGCATCTCTACTGTCGAAAAGTCGACGTGGAAGAAGACCCGCTTCATTTATATAGAGATATAGGTTTATATATGATATATTTGGGCCATCTGTAGTTTCCTTCAAATCCAGTGAAGGTTGATATATCTGCTTCAGTGCGTCAGTCATATAGCGATTATCCGCAGCGTGAAGATCGTCTATATAGCATTTGGTAAATGAGAAGGAACGGACTATTTGACATGATCGGTTTTGACTGCATATAGTCGTATTCATAAGAGATATAGGTCAGCCAACAGGGGTGCACAATAATTTCCCATTGGAATACCTATATGCTGTTGATAATTTGCGTTGCCAAATGTCACATAGATATTATTAATGAGAAATGCAAGCAACTTTATCAACAAATAAACAACCCATTAATGGTATCGCTTGTATGTAGTAGATCTAAACAATACTTTATGGTTTCTAACGTTAAAATATCGTCGATCAGTTCTCTTGAACCCCGATACTATCAATGAACTAAGATGGTCAATAAGATCCTGATGACGGATCGTAGAATAGAGTCGAGCAATCCCATGTGGATGCATGTCTGTACGGTATGTGTTCTTTAGCATCAAGTTCTTCCATAAGGTATTTTGAGTTTTGCAATATATACATACATTGAAAGCCAGAAAGTTTATAAATAGTGGCGCAATACCTTTCCCAAATTGCTTCTACCTCTTGAAGGGTCCCCGTCAGCAGGATTAAAAGAAGCCCGGCGATGCAATCCTAAACCTAGTTATGAATTCTGTTTTATAAGGTGTTTTATTATTGCAGAAAATCATAAAACAGGCTAATTTCGTCTCCACTCAAATTTCTCAAGTTTGGCGATACATATCGCATGCTGATGACAAAATACGAATCTAGCGTGCGAGATCTATGGCGTTACGTTTCTTGTGTGTAATTCCGCTTAACCCGGGGCTAGAGACCGTATGAACAATCACAATTAAAGTGTGGCTGAGATGCATCTTACTCTAGATAACGTAACGAAAATCATATGGAGTAAGATACTGATCAGCGATACGGGCTTTATATTTTTGGGATGTATATCTACCTGACAGCCTGAAAGGCACGACCAGACAGAAGAGGGGCAAGGGCGTCAGGAAAAGAGTGGCTCCCTCTACCGTCATGCCTAAGAACTGGAAGGACTTCCTTCGTGTTGATCAAAACAAGACTGAGCTCTTTGGTTTCCTGTCACGAGAGGCCATTCGTCTTCCAATAGCTGATGGCAAGGAAATGTATGCAACATGTGGAACTGAGGTCCTGTGCTCTCCTGCCGAGTCCGACTTGACCAGCCTCGCCCCATGTTCACAGGAGGAGGCGGACACTCGCATGCTTCTACATGTGGCAGATGCTGTGCAGAAGGGGATGAGGAAGGTGGCCACACGCACTGTGGATACTGATGTTGTGGTACTGGCTGTGGCTTCTTTCAACAACATCAATCCTGACGAGCTGTGGATAGCTCTTGGTACTGGATCCAGCTTCCGGTACATAGCTGTTCACCAACTGGCTGCCGCCATGAACCCAAGACAATGTGCTACTCTGCCACTCTCTTCCATGCCCTCACAGGGTGCGACACTGTGTCTTCATTCGCTGGCAGAGGGAAGAAGACTGCCTGGGAGATTTGGAAAGTGTTCCCAGAGGTGACTGATGCCTTTGAAGAACTCTTACGCATGCCAAGTGATGTCAGTGAGGAGTCAATGTCACTGCTGGAGCGCTTCGTTGTGCTGATGTATGACCGCACCAGTGACATCATGGAAGTGAACGATGCTAGGAAACAGCTCTTCGCATACAAGTCTAGGGCTCTAGAAAACATTCCCCCAACGCAGGCAGCACTCCAGCAGCACATCAAGCGTGCATCTCTCCAGGCCAACTGCTGGAACCAAACTCTGGTCCTGAATCCTGAGTTACCAAGCCCATCTGACTGGGGCTGGACAAAGGAGGCCTCTGGGTGGCAGCCTCTTTGGACGACACTGCCAGAGGCATCAAAATCTTGCCACGAACTGATCCACTGCAACTGCAAGAAGGGATGTACCGGCCGCTGCAAGTGCACCAAGGCTGCACTCAAGTGCACTGCATTATGTGCATGTTCGGGAGACTGTTAGGTGCAATCAGACACCTTGACATTTATGCGTCTATATGGATAATGCGTCTGTATTACATGTACCGGTATGTACTATACATGTGTCTGAGGTCACTGACCTCACTGTACTTTAAGCTTATAGCCTTTGTTCAGTGCACATTAAAAATTAAAGTGCAGCAGATAATCATAACATACCTTTCTAATGATTCCCAAAACGGACAAACTGCACCAGAATCGTGAAAAAATGTAATTGAGGTCATTGACCTCTCACGGTCCTCAGAGGTCAAATCTGCCTTACCTCCCGATCTGAAAATGAAGCTTATGGCATGTACTAACACTGGTAGAAATTTCATGCTTTAGTCATAATTTGCACAATTCTTATGATATGAGAGATTATCAGCTGTACTAATATACCGATTCGTGATATGTGTTGCATCTCAGGTACGCTTATATTGTACCTGTTCATGTGGCAACTTGGATGACATGACCACACGGCCCCTAGCACCGGCATAAGCGGCATTAGATACAAATCTAGAGCGCTGTGATGAAAATGCTCTGACAACTGGTATATTTGTAATTGGTGAGCTCTGTCGATGTGACAACTTGTACACTGGGGATTGGTGAGTTGTATCGTCGTCAGATGAAAATGACGGCATTTAACACAAAAGACTAGTCTGTAAGGCGCGATGTCGATCAACTTCCCACAAATGCCAACATATATCAACGATCAAAAGGTCTGTATAGAGGGCGGGCCTCGATTGCATCTGTCTTGCAGGAAACTGGCCTATTTTCAGGTATACTATGAGTTATTTTTTGAAGTTGGTGATACTGCTGTTATTATCGAGCCCGTAGCTTTAGCTGCGGAAAGCTCGATATAGGTGCCACAATGATGTCCGTCTGTTTATCTGTCTATCTGTCTGTCTGTCTGTCTGTCTATCTGCAGGACCAAGTAAATGTTGAAGTTTGATCCTAAGGCCTGCCCGACCGCCGAATCCTCATATTTCAGATGCTTGCTTCAGGCTACACATATTGAACCCATCCACTACCCTGGGGGAGCATGTCCCCACCCCGGGGACCCCAGGACCAAGTAAATGTTAAAGTTTTGGACTTAGGAAATAAACCTGTCCACAGCATCTCGGCCTTAACTATGTCTCCTAAACTAAGACCATCCCGACCCCCCGAACTGTCATCTATTCCAGATGCTTACGTCTGGTTACACTTTTTGAACCCATCCACTACCCTCGGAGAGCATGTACCCACCCCTGGGGCACCGAGCCTCACCCTCTATCTCTTAAACTAAGTTTCGCCCGACCCCATACCCATATATAGTCTGAGAGCTTAGATCATGCTACACTTATTCAACCTATCCACTACCCTCTGGGAGCATGTTCCCACCCTTGGGGCACCGAGCCCCACCCTCTATCTCTTAAACTAAGCTTCGCCCGACCCCATACCCTGATATAGTCTGGGAGCTTAGATCATGCTACACTTATTCAACCTATCCACTACCCTCGGGGAGCATGTCCCCACCCCTGGGGCACCGAGCCCTACCCTCTATCTCTTAAACTAAGATTCACCCGACCCCATACTCTCGTATATTCGGAGAGCTTAGATCATGCTACACTTATTCAACCCATCCACTACCCCAGGGAGCATATCCCCACCCCTGGAGTACTGAACCCCACCCTATATCTCTCTAACTAAGCTTCGCCTGACCCCATACCATCATGTATTCAAGGAGCTTACATCATCATACACTTATTCAACCCATCCGCCATCTACACTTATTCAACCCATCCACTACCCCCCGAGAGCATGTCCTCACCCCCGGGGGCATAAAGCCACACCCTCTATCTCTCATATACCCTCATATATTCTGGGAGCTTACATCATTCTACACTTATTCAATGCATTGCCCGACCCCATACCCTCATATTTCAATTTCAAATTTTATATCTCTTATATGTGAAACTAACCTACTATTAGGTATGAGATGCAGTGTACATTGTATATACACACACACAACAAATGACCTACAATATATACTTTATAGTAATTACTAATACATGTAGTTTGATGACATTATTTTGTTTCAGAAGTACAATATTAAATAACCCGGCGGGGGAATCCCGCAGTACTTCAAATTCCTTCAATTTTGCTATCAAATCATTCTATTCCACATCATATGATTTAGCTTAAAGCTTTTACATGAACCATATTTGTGTCCACACATTTAACTTAATATATTAATTAAAACTGAGTTTGTGGTGTCCCAGTTTTACCAGTGCACATTATTATGTAGCATTACACATGTATGATTGAAAACATTTGTCATTATATTCTTTTATTTGCATACAAATGTGAGGGTTCACCCACAAGGCTGGTGTCCCATTCCATACTGTAAATGATACCTCTACTCCAACTATTACATTGTTAATAGCTCTGTCAGAAAAGGGATTATATAATTCACGTATCATGACACAAAGTTACACCAAGAAGTTCCGTGGTCCAAATTGCACGGTCAGTTGTTCCTAACTATACATGTACATATACGTAATGAGCTGTATATGCTTACTTTGAAAAAGAAATCTTTATTTCAAGTTTTATAATATAGTTCCTTTCAATCCAACCTCAGCATCACTGATATAGAAACCATATTTTTATGTGTTTTCCTTTCAAATATGTGCATTGCCAATGATGTGCAACCTCAAATGATGTGCCACCCTAAAGGGCTCGATATTTTTGCGAAGCTGCATGTATGAACTAGGTCTTTATTTCCTGGACGACGGTTGGATAGTGAACCACGAAATAGACGTTTGTATTATGTATTTTTGGAGATCAGTACTTTCTGACATATCGTTATGAGTGGTTGTGAGCTTATACTCAATTCCTACTCAATAGTAATGTTCACATATGATTTGCTGATTGCCTAGCCACGTTGGCATCAAAGGGAATACCGAAGCTGATGAAATGGCTAAGACAGCCCTAGATAATGAGGTTGGTCCTGTTGGAATTCCATATAACGAGTTCAGACCCTCTATCTGTGCATATGTTTCAATATAAGTTTCAATATTTATGGGATGCTGTGAATAATAACAAACTTCGTGAGTTTCAAAAGAACTGAAGGATATACTCATATGAGCAGCCAGAAACGTTTCGATCAAGGCATAATCAGGCGATGTAGAATCGGCCATACCCGATTAACTATCGAACATTCACTGAAAAAGGAACCAGCCCCGATGTGTATTCCATGTCACGAAGATCTCACCGTGAAACATACTCTGATCGACTGTAGAGATTTTAAGATTCTAAGAGATTCATTTCATCAACCAGCTACTTTAGATCTTCCAGTCATGCAAAAGAAGACTGTATTTAGGGTTTTTGAGAGAAATCGGTTTGTTGTATAACTTTTAATGTGTGTACATGTTTTTGGTGTGGCGCTCAGCAATCTCTGTTTCGGTATCATTCGTTAGACTGTCAGCTATCTCTGAGTCGGTATCAGCCGATGGACTCTCATCAGTCTCTGTATCGGCTTCTTGTGCCTCGGAGTCTTCAATCCCATGTATATTTGTCTCGTGTCGCATCACATTGTAACGTCTGGTGAACGTGCGTTCGCACTTAGAGCAAGTACAATCCATGTTTGCGGTTGACATGTTGACCTCTGCGGACACCCATACCTGGTGCACTCGCACCCTGGTGTACCCTGTGCCATACGGGCTATAGGGTATAGGGTGCACCAGGTATGAGTGTCCGGAGGGGTCAAAAGTCAATCGTTCTCCAAATCCCCTTTATCGCTCGTTAATGCGCTGAGACGGGCGTTAAGGCGTAAAGATGGGGCGTTAAGACGGCCGTTAACCCTTTCTGGCCTGGACGATTTGGGGTGTATCGCAGCCTGGGGTGGGGGGGGGGGCAGAAAGTGCCTTCCCTGAATATTTTCTCTACCACTAAGGCTAGAGCGCTGAAACTTACCACACAGTATCTTGGGTTCAAGCTCTACCGGGAAATGTAAAATGATGATGACGTCACAGTGACGTCATCTTCTCGGAAGCCATTTTTCGGCCTTTTTGGGCTCGATTTTTCGAAATTTTCTCTCGAATAAAATCAAATAAACTATAGAATAATTAGTTTTGCATAAATAAAATACTTTCAAGACTTTTTAGGCAAGGGAAAATGTGAAGAAATGGAGCGAAAAGGTTGAAAAACATGACTTTCGCGGATACCACATGGACGCCATTTTAAATTTTCCCATGATCCTCTGCCCGAGGGTATATGAAAATAGGCTCCAAATGACCCCAATAAGATAACCTTAAAAGTCACCAAGTTTCAGCCTCCTCGGTTTTGTCGTTTCGGAGAAGCAGAGAAAAGTTCACTAGGGGGGCACTTTCCGCCCCCCCCCCCCCAGGCCAGGTAGGGTGAAGGCTTTAAGACGGGCGTTAAGGCGTAACGACGGGCGTCACTGCATTTCGATGTATTGGTTGCAATTCCACGAAAATCAGAGCTTCTGAGCTAGTTCACCAGGGCGTGAAGCGTTAAGCTAAGCGTTGACGGGCGTTACTGTCTATAAAAGCAAGTGTATTCCCAAAACACGCACAGTCGACGTTCAACCGTCAACATGGCTTATACTTGGTCTAAGTGCGAACGCACGTTCACCAGACGTTACGATATGATGCGACACGAGAAAAATATACATGGGATTGAAGACTCCGAGGCACAAGCAGCCGATACAGAGACTGATGAGAGTCCATCGACTGATACCGAAACAGAGATTACTGAGAGTATATCGACTGATACCAAAACAGAGGTTGCTGAGCGTCTATCTAGTGATAGGGAGAGCTTGACCTCAGCTAGTCAGTCTACGTCATAGGAAAGTGAGAAAGAACCTACCTTCTGGGATCGTATTGTGAGAGCAGTCATCAATACTCACGCTGCAGCGATCGAGGACGCCGGACAAGATAACTTACAACAGGCGCCCCTGCATCAGGAAAACAGCCATGGCGATCTATGAACAGTATACCTTACTACCGGTTGAAATGAAAGGCGATCCCACGCACAGGTCCATCATAAAGACCAAGCGTCACTTGGAAGAGGATATGGGGCTACCACTCACCGAGGCCCTGGATGTGCAAACAACTCTTTCAGGACATGCTGCCCGAACAATATCCTGAACTGCCCAACGATGCTTAGGTCACACCGAGCAAAGATAGAACTTTCTCAAAGTACGGCTTCTGATTGGACAAGAGCAGCCGAGAACATGACAGATGCAGCGCCAAATGGCGACCTCTGAACGTACAAAAGTCTTCTTGGATTGTAAATTTACCCAACGCGGCTCCCCCAGCGTTGGTGTGATGTAACATTGGAGAGAATAAACTATATGAAAACTTGTTGTTGTTGTTGTTCTCTCATTTGTCATCCTTGTTGTCGTTTTTCTCTCTCCGGCCTATATCATGGCGTCAAGGCGTTATGCTCGGGCGTTAAGGCGTAACGACGGGCGTTGACGGGCGTCACTGCATTTCCAAAGAATTAGTGACAATTCCATGAAAAATCAGAGCTTTTAGGCTAATTCACCAGGCGTTGAAGCGTTAAGCTTGGCGTTGGCGGGCGTTGCTACAAGATGTCCCGTCACACGACGCATTGGGACCAAGGATGGTCCATTTCTACCCGAAAACACCTTCTTCACACCCACAAAATGTCCACTTTGGCTACTACTCCTAAACGACCTTATTTGACCACTCACTCACTCACTCACTCACTCTGGAGTTCATTTGGACCATAACCTGTCGGTGAGGTCCAGCAAGAGTTATCTGCCCCTGGATACGACATGGTGAATGGTATGTTTTTTCTTGGAATGCACAACGTGCTACGCATGCCTAGTGGGGCAGTAGTAACGAAGAATGTCATTTTAGAGGTGGGAAATGACATGTTTGGGAAACAAGGGGAAAATCTTTGGTCCAAATGGACCGGTTGGGGTATCCTAGTGAAGGTTTCGTGGGGTAGAGTCAGACTGGCGTGTTTTTTTATTGAAGGTCTCGCCAATCTGCGTATGGGCAGTTAGCGGTCTATTGCTCGCCTGAATATTGAGCAGACCGGTCTATTGCTCGCCTGATTAATGAGGAGATAGGTCTATTGCTCACCTGTATAATGAGGAGAGCGGTCTGTTGCTCGCCTAAATATTGAGGGATCGATCTATTGCTCGCCTAAATATTGAGGAGAGCGGTCTATTGCTCGCCTCAATATTGAGAAGAGCGGTCTATTGCTCGCCTAAATATTGAAGAGAGTGTTCTATTGCTCGTCTAAATATTGAGGTTAGCGGTCTATTGCTCGCCTAAATATTAAGGAGAGCGGTCTATTGCTCGCCTAAATAGAGGAGTGGTCTATTTCTCGCCTGAATAATGAGAGCGGTTTATTGCTCGCCTAAATAATGAAAGGTATATTGCTCGCCTAAATATTGAGGAGAGCAGTCTATTGCTCGTCCAAATATTGAGGAGAGTAGTCTATTGCTCGCCTAGATATTGAAGAGTGTTCTATTGCTCGCCTATATATCGAGGAAAGCGGTGTGTTGCTCATCTAAATATTTAGGTTAGCGGTCTATTGCTCGCCTAAATGTTGAGGAGAGCGGTCTCTTGCTCGCCTGAATATTGAGGAGAGCGGTCTATTGCTCGCCTAGATATTGAGAACAGTCTATTGCTCGCCTAAATATTGAATAGAGGGGTCTATTGCTCGCCTAGATATTGAGGAGAGTGGTCTATTGCTCGCATGAATAATGAGGAGAGCGGTCTATTGCTCTCGTTTGAATGGATAGGGTATATCTACATGTACTTCAGTCTCTCAGTGAATAGAGGGGTATATCTGCATGTACTTCAGCCATGTACCGGATGGAAGAAAACCCAACAAATATTGACGGTCAGTACATGTAAGTACATGTACATCCGCGGAGTCTAATCTCGGGACAACTTTCTGTCCGCGGAATCTTCTCCCGCGACCGCATCACCGCGGAGGAATACATCCACAGGGGTCACTTTGCCGGAACTATATTGAACTTGACCTTGTCGCGTTGCATCATGGGATAGAATGAGTCGTTGCAAAATTGGTAAAGTTTTTTACAAAATTCAAGATGACGGCCAAACTCTGGCAGAGGTCACTTCCCAATCTCCAGTACCTCACAAAAGGGGGAGTCAATATCCACATTCCCTACTACTAAGATAATTTGGCACCATTTTGTAGCATCTGGATCATAATGGCAATGATCTCATTCTTACGGTCACTATTCAGTTAGCTTACACAAATACAGCATTCAACTCGCTGATGCCCGTTGAATGATGGACTGGACGCTTGTATACCAGAGAGAGCTTTTTATAGTACAATAAATTGCATGGAGTGGAGTAAGCGATTTTTGAATTGTGAGTGACATTACCTTAAGTTTAAACTGGACACGAATATCATTAACATATCTGAAAATAGGGCGATCAAGGGTGAAAATTCGATCGCAAACAGTTGTTAAATATGAAATGATTACCACCGTCAATTTCTGTGGAGCCACCTATAGGCAGATCAGCGTGAAAAACAATCCAAAGTGAGATCTTGAGGAGAGGTACACACATACCAAATTTGAGTATAATCCATTCAGTTTTTCAAAAGTTATTGTTCGGAAACAAAATTTTAACTTGCCCCCCAGGTGGCGCCACCTATAGGCGAATCGGCACGAAAAGCAATCCCAAGCGAGGTCTTGGGGCGAGGTACCCACATACCAAATTTGAAAAGAATCCATTCAGTTTTTCAAAAGTTATTGTCCGGAAACAAAATTTTAACTTGGCCCCCAGGTGGCGCCACCTATAGGCGGATCGGTGCGAAAAACAATCCCAAGTGAGATCTTGAGGTGAGGTACCCATACACCAAATTTGAAAAGAATCCATTCAGTTTTTCAAAAGTTATTGTCCGGAAACAAAATTTTAACTTGGCCCCCAGGTGGCGCCACCTATATGCGGATCGGCGTGAAAAACAATCCCAAGCAAGATCTTGGGGCGAGGTACCCACATACCAAATTTGAAAAGAATCCGTTAAGTTTTCCGAAAGTTATTGTCCGGAAACGAAATTTTAACTTGGCCCCCAGGTGGCGCCACCTATATGTGGATCGGCGTGAAAAACAATCCCAAGCGAGATCTTGAGGCGAGGTACCCACATACCAAATTTGAAAAAAAAATCCGTTCAGTTTTCCAGAAGTTATTGTCCGGAAACTAATCCGGACGAACGCACGGACGGACGGACGGACCCCAATACTATAGTCCCCCTTTAGCCCTTCGGGCGTCGGGGGACAAAAATTGTATAATTTTGCTGACCTTTTCTCGCCGACATTATTCTCTGTGCAATTGCAATTACGTGCAATACTTTTTGATGTTGTTGTTGCGGTATACTTCCCATCACTAACCACTATTGTATGTCTTTATACGAACAGGAGAACTAGCAAAATATGCCAGCTTGAAAATATGGAAGTATGAAAAAAATATCCAAATTGGGATATTTTATCCCAATTGGGATATATATCCCAGTTAGTCCTTTTCCCTGACCTGTTCAACGAGCTGTCATTACGGATATGGTAAGAATCAAGAACGTTACTTTTGCTAGATGACAAATGATGCTAGACGATAAGATCAGTCAATTTGAAAATTGCAGTAAAAAGGATGCTTTCGCTTGATGAAATAAATCAAGTTTTCCTTGCAAGAAATGTTTTCAAACTTAGCACACAAAACGGCGGCTTTCAGACATGCCAAGTACTCCAATCATGCAGTAGCGCGGAAACTTGCAACATTCATTTATTTGACAATATTAGTAACTGTGCGCGGGGAAACAAGTAATCAATTGAGTGACGGGTATAAAACGTTTTACACACCTCGATCTGTCCGAATGCCACACTCGCACAGTGTCAAAACTCTCCAGTCGACTGATGGAACGAAAACTAAACTGCCTCCTCCTCTCTCCTTTTCAAACTCTTTCACCGGGACTGCACTATAATTTTGGCAGTGCGATTCAGCCGATCTTAAAACATGGCGTCATTTCGTCAATTCGGTGTATTTCATTGGCTGTCAGAGCCGAAGATGAAGTCGGCATATTCCGTGACTACGACTTGTGCCATATTGGCCAGTTTACAGACAAAACACAATCTTTTGAAGAAAATCTTACAAGATACCAGCAGAAGTGTTTACCAGGAAACGAAACCGACATATTCTCAATATCTGCGCCTAGAAACGGTTCGTCGTGGGATTAATTCAGCGAAATTATTCGAAACTAGGTCGAACTACTTCATATCGCGTTCAATAAACAGAGTGACGCGGAAGTTTCAGTCATTCTCTCATTTTGCGCAGGGGTGTTATAATGAAAACCATATCGCTTGGATAGATGGCACCTCTGAAATTACCCATAAGCCAGTTCACCTAGCATCGCAAGAAACAGGGAAACTTTCTTGTTTAAAAAGTTCTGAAAATCTATTTTGATTCACAAACCGTTGAATAAAATAATCAATCTGATTCGTCAGAAC
Source organism: Hanleya hanleyi (assembly GCA_036873755.1). Taxonomy (NCBI): domain Eukaryota; kingdom Metazoa; phylum Mollusca; class Polyplacophora; order Lepidopleurida; family Hanleyidae; genus Hanleya; species Hanleya hanleyi. The sequence continues at coordinate 23,535 of JAVTVY010009925.1, read as the reverse complement.
TTCATAATTTGTTCGGTCTTCTTTCGAATTTATTAACAAACACCAAACATTGTGACCGAGACTTTATTTTCTCTGTCCCTTCCAGAAGGTCTCAAGCAGTTTAAGTCTAGCATGAAAACAAAGATAGAAAATAATCAGAAATAGCAAATTATTGAAGGGCCTCCATTTACCCAAATTTTGTTTCACCAATTGTCGTATTCTTATAATGCGTTCATAAGATGAAACACAAGGTGAAAACACCAACATTTGTTGCAGTTGCCTTGATTGAAGCTTGAAAAAGAGCAACTAAATGAAAATCATGTGAAATTTTTATGACAAAGTTGCGATATCCCTACTGGCAATAACGATTCTACGGGCAATGTCTAAAATACAAGGGTCTGGTCCATCATTCAATATTCAGTGGTCGTCCTTTATTTAGTTTCCGCGACCATCACCCAAAGATCTAATTTATATAATAGCATTAGTGCCAATTAAAATAATAAATCATAGTATGTATAAAAGTAGGCTAGTTTCCTGCAAGACAGAAGCGGCCAACAGTTTCCAATGATGCCAGCAAGACATCATGATGTTCCAAAAATACCAAATCCGTATCACTGATCAGTATTCTTAATCCAGATGATTTTCGTTGTAAAATCCTTATCTAGAATATATGCGTGAAACGTTTCTTGATTTTATCATCAAATTCACAATTGTTGAATATTTCTTCTCTGTTGTCAATATTATTAAGCATGTACCCTCCTTTTAATGTTGATTAGACATAACAGTTGACAAGTACATGTATATTACTGCCCGCACTCGTATGCAAATATTCCGGATGCACATGAATTATTTATTGCTATGGTAATACATAATACATTCCATGAAGGAATCTGTTCATTATCGGAATTATCATCGTTAGGTGACAGTCCTTCCCGAGCCGATACTACACAGATTAATATTAGAAATGGAGAATTGTACATTGTACCAATAACGCAACGCACCGTTCGAATATACAAATCCAAGCGACAGAGACTGAGGGCGACCAGTCGAAGAGGTTCATCATTCTGTCAATCTACATAATTCTCATCGTCTTTATCATTCCTGGAAACATCTCTGTATTTTTCTTCGCCTGGAAAAAGAATAACTTCTCCAGTAACTTCAGTGTTTATGCAACGTCTTTGGCAGTAGCTGATCTCAGTGTTATTGTCCTTCCTCTGGATATTGTCGAATTATTTCAGCCGGACTGGTTTATCAACGCCCCTATGCGCATTTGCTTGCATCTGTTAGAGTTTGTTCCAGCTTCAATATCCATATTCCTTCTCGACGCCATTGCGTACGATAGATATATATATGTGTGATGTCACCGCTGCTGTATCGCCATCGCTCTATCATAATTGCCATTGCAATGTGGAGTCTTCTTTGTCAGCAGTTTGATGATATATACAACGCGAGGGCACTCGGGTTATGTGAGCCAATCTTTGGATATGTCACACCGGGTCAAGCTGTACTGGCCTATTACTTACCGATTATATTCCTGGTTGTAGTGTACATTCTCACGCAAAGAGCCTTGAGGAAGCGAACCAAAATGAGTGAATATGGGCTGACACGGCGAAAAGTTTATATGGTTGAGAATGAACTCAACAAAGTTGTTAACACGGGTAATTTCATTAAAACGGAACAAAGTAGAGATAAAATTGCCACTCGTCAGGGGGCCACGGAAACTCAACATCAGCCAGACATAACATCATTTTCTAAGGTAGCTAAACCAAGCAGATATCCATGTCACAACGCTGTCTGTGGGGAATCTATCAAGGTCACTCGGTGCTGATTCGAGTGGGACAAATTCTCAAGAACGTTCTCGGATCAGTTGTCAGAAAAGAAAGAATTCTCAAACATATTCACAGATCAGTGCTCAGAACAGAACATGTCTTAAGACAATCAGTGTGGTGATTACTGTGTTTTTATTGTGCTGGGCACCATTTTGTATCCTCTGGCACATGGACGGCCCCTATAAGTCTAGAGTGTTCGATATATTCTACACGATTTCTTATTTCGTAGCCTATGCAAACTCGGCCTTCAACCCTTTTATATATGTATTAACGATTAAGTCGATTCGCTCTGAGATTATGAATGTGTTGGGCTCAAAAAGACGGAGTCCGTTAGGTGTGAACGCGATTTGAAAATACCGTCTTCTATATATATATTATAGCGATATCGCAATGAACTGTCAGCAAGACTGAAATAAACGAATCATATAGAACAAAAATAGACTGATATATGACTGTCATTTAAGTGTCAAATCATTTTCCTGGTAGAACTTTCTTTCGTACCAAAATTTGATTTAGTTTGGATTCACTGACAGCAAATCAGAGTAAGGTACTAGCAAACATAGACAGCAATATCACAGTAAGATACTATCAACCATAGACAGCAAAATCACATTAAGGTACTATCAACCATATACAACAATATCGCAGTAAGGTACTATCAACCATAGACAGCAAAATCACATTAAGGTACTATCAACCATATACAACAATATCGCAGTAAGGTACTATCAACCATAGACAGCAATATCACAGTAAGGTATACTAACAACCATAGACAGCAATATCACAGTGAGGTACTAACAGCAATATCACAGTAAGGTTCTAACAGCAATATCAAAGTAAGGTACTAACAACAATATCACAGTAAGGTACTAACAGCAATATCACAGTAAGGTACCAACAGCAATATCACAGTAAGGTACCAACAGCAATATCACAGTAAGGTACTAACTGCAATACCATAAACCATAGAACTAATCTTCATCGCAAAAGTAACATTATCGAAAGATTAACTTTGTTAGAATAGCTCTTTCATCGATAGTACAGAACGACATTATAATACTGCTGTCATCGATAGTACAGATGTTGCTTATAATTGTGCATTTATCGATACTACAGATCTTTATAATAACAGCCATGGGCGTCAGACCCGACATTCAATATTTAACCGTCGTCCACAAAATAATTTCCGCGTCAATAATCGAAAAACCCTTTTCGTACGACGATTAACATCAATTCCATATATGCATGAAATGAAAGTAAAAAGAAAAACACAATGCTATTCTATGGATAACAACTTCTTTATTGCTGTGGATTTTTCATGAAGACAACAGGATACTATATCAACGGTATATTTATATAAATATCATAAACTGAGCCGAATTTTGATCACAGTACGCTGGGAGGCGTGAGTGTATACCTGTTGCTAAGGCGGTCAGTGCGGATAAATATAGCGCCCGCCACAAGTGGAATCTTCGTTGCTTCAACTTTGCTTGCTGCTATTTCGGAAGTCCAACGATTTTCCGGCCCAATATTACCCATATTAACAGCGCATTACTTGGATTTTACGATATGGAGAACAGGGTGACAAATTTGGAAGTTTTTATCGATAGAATTGGACAGAAAACCGGGCTGATCAACCCTTTTGAGTAACCCGTACAACAGTGCAAAGCACTCAGAAGAAGACGAAAACTGTGAAAGTTTTCAAGATAATCGTGACTTTCGACGAACACACCGAAAAGTTCATCACAACTAATCTGAATGTTAATAGCTACCAGTATAAATGTGGAGAATAATGCAACGTGTACTGGAAGACAAACTGTGAGACTACCTGTTCATTGGACGGACTAAACTGGACAAGTCATTCCCTAAAAATCAACTCAATTTTCCAGGCAAATAAATTGTATCGAACAGACCGAACCCAGAGGGGACGTGGAATTCTAGCATACATACAGTCTGATATATGCTTCAGACTTAGACAGGATTTCGAACCGAAATCGACGGAAAGCATCACCATGGAATTGACAATAAAAATTAAACAAAATACATGGGTGTCTACCGACCGCCAAGTCTATCGGACAATATATTAATAGACGACTTTACTAAAACATTAGACAAGATATCTACACTTTCTGTCCGTTGCTGGTGACTTGAACTATGACATCTTGAGCTTTATCATTGGGCTTTATTCCCACCTTAATTAAACCTTCAATGAAGATATGTACTTATTATATTCTTACTTTAATTGGTGAATAAAATTTCATTCATTCATTCATTCATTGAGAGACAAAGGACAAGTTTTACTTGATACTATAGATATTTCTGATATGGAGAATATTATCACTGGTTCAACGTGCTTCAAAATTGTGGATCTATCGTCCTTAATACATGAGTTTCTAACAAATTTTAAAGCATGCTGTATATGCTGTCAGTATATTTATCTTTGGGGTCATCTGACTTCTTGTCAGTACGCCGGCATCTTTCAACAGAGAGATAATTGTTGCGTTTATTTTGTACATTTTGGTCAACATACGGAGGTGCAATTCCCTCGGTTCAGACAAATATGTTCAGCATTATGACCAAAAATCCTCTGTCGTGTGTGTTGACGGGTAAGGCCAGAGACTGGCCAGATAGCACTGATCAATTGGCACTGTATCAGAGAGTGTTCAGCTTATGAGGTAGTATAAGCGTGCAAAGTTTCATACTCGTATGTGCTTATTGACTGCACTAATTATTATGCCATAAGCAGGGAGTGTTAATTATTCATGCTGTCTTGCTGCCATCACCATAAATTGAAGATCGCGTCTCTCTTGTAAGAAACCAACTTGTTTTTCCTTTTATGATTCTTTGCAATTGGTGATCTATCGAGTATTGAAGAGAAAGCTATTTTATGAACGACGGCGGAATATTGAATGTCAGACTTTCTGATACAGAATAGAATATCTGATCTGATGCACAGTATGTGAAAATACAAACATTATTTCACCTTTTACGGACTGGCCAATTTGAGGTGCTAGCATTTATTTTTGTTTTAGTCACGAGTACAGTTGACAATAGCCACGTTATCGCATCATCAGTGTATACCCTGAGTACTACATAACAGTATTTTATTAAATTACTTTTTCTAGAATATACAATTCATAAATCATAAGTTTGTGAGTGCCTTGGATCGAAATGGACGTGACCTTAATTTCGCTATCATGGCTATAGTCCGTGGCGAACAGATGATAATTCTCCATCGCCCGGCGCAAGCAATTAAAAGCAATCAGATATATCGCCGCAGTTTTTTTAGACTGTAATATCAATTCTGTTAAACTTATACGTTTGTATGTCTAACGTATTTCTCAGGTACCATTCGTCACAGAAAATTGACAATGACTACTATACTGTACCCCGTTTCTGTATTTCTTCCAGCTGTATCTGTTGAAGCTGATTTAATGTCCTAAATTTTCGCTGTATCACAACACGCAACATATACATAATTCTGCAGTTCATATTCAACTAGCTAGACCACAAACAAAGGAACTCTTTGTGTTCAAACATTTTAAACGTATATAAACATGGAATATTCAAATATTCAAATGTTCCAAGTTCAACAAGTTTCATTTACAATCCATTTTATGTTTTCACTTTCATAAAAATTTATGCGCAATTCCCTTTCACGCAAATGTTACCTAGGAAGAATTTCTAACACGGCAGGTAATTGTATAATGTAATAATAGATCAACTGTGAAGAATACGTGATATAGCAATTACAAGCATCTAGTCCGTCATTCATAATTCAGCCCTCGTCCATTAAAGAATATCCGCGTCCATAATACAAAGACCTATTCCATATTCCATGTAACAGTATTGCACCAAATTCAAAAAGTCAATCATAGTATACATAAACATAGGCTAGTTTCCTGCAAGAGAGAAGCGGTCAACAGTTTTCAATGATACCGACAAGACATCGTGATGTTCCAAAAATATAAAGTCCGTATCGCTGATCAGTATTCTTAATCCATAATAATCGTTGTAAAGTCCTCATCTAGAGAATGATGTGTCTCAGTCACGCTTTGATTGCGTCTGTTCATATGAGCACCATGAGGATATTGAGGTACATCGGTTCATACGGCCCCTAGCCACGGGTTAAGCGGAATTAGACACAAGTTACGAAACGTAACGCCATAGATGTTGCACGCTACGTTCGTATTTTGCTATCGGCATGCGATATGTATCGCAAAATTTGAGAAACTTTGAGTGGAGGCGCTTGTTGGAATAGCCCTGTTTTATAGGTTTCTGCAGCAATGTTTTGTGACGTTGATTAAAATCGTCACATTTAACACAGGATCTAGCAAATGCTACTAGACGAGATATGTATACGCCATATGCAGGTTCCACTGGAATATTACTGTCTTGAAAGGGATAGTTTACGATATCGAAATATCTTTTGTCATAAAGTCGACGAGATATACTCGGCAACAAATATCAACTTTTTGGAATTCCATTCCGTTTTATCGGCAATAAAACGAGCAGCAAATAAATTGAATATAACTGAATTTTCAGGCGAAATACAAGCACCATTTATTCCACCAAATATTTTCCCGTTGATAAAAGTACAATCAGGATGTAGAGTGTTCTATAATATTCTTATGGCTAGTAGTTTCGCGAAGACCAGTGTGAATATCAAATGGGAGACCACTCTAGGCACTGAATATGACTCTAAAGAATGGTGTATGATCAATCGATCAGTGAACAACATTGCTGACATGAAACTCAAGTGGTTCCAGTATCGTTTAGGCAATATAATCTTGACTACTAACTCATTCATGAACAAAATTGATCCAGAACAGGATGAACTTTGTACTTTCTGCAAAAGGGAACCGGAATCAATTTACCACTTGTTTTGGGGATGCCTTAAGGTCAGACCTCTATGGCAGAATCTGAAGGAATTGTTTATGGCGAAAGCAAATATCCGTTTACAAGTTAATCCACGGAATATTATATTAGGTTTGACCAACCCAAGAGACAAAATTCTCAACTACTTATTGACCGCTGTTAAATTTAATATATATAGACAAAAGGTTAAAAAAGAGCTGCCAAATCTACAGCATATAACAGATGAATTAAAGAATACATATTTCTTGGAGAAATATATCAGTAACAAGAGAGCAGACTGGGATCAATTTAATAAACGATGGTCATCATTTCACCTGTTGTTCACTGAGCGATGAGATATTATTATCATATACGTAACATTAGTAGTATTTGTAAGTTTTGTATACTAGTAGCCTAGTAGCCAAATCTCAAAATAAGATTTTTGCTGCACCCCCCTGTGAGTAAAGGTTTGGTATGTTTTTATGAAAGATATGCCCTTCTATTACCAGGAAAACCATGTTTGCCATCTTGTATCACGGTCAGAGCTGAGATATAGGCGTTTAAAAAGGTGCCTCTGAAGAAATTGTCACGATTTATGGAGAGGGGGTAGGGGCACCGAAACTTCTCTAGAATTGTTAATTGTAGGTCGATTTGCTTTCCTGTAGTGTAGATTTAAGCACAATTAAACAGAGATCATGCTTATTTATAAAAATGATCATTTAAACAAATTGTTATGCTTTTGCAGGGGGTTGTTTTCAAATTTCAATAAAATACGTTATATTTAGCTTAAAATTAATTTCCAAGTTTTTTTTACAGGGCATAGATGTCAAGTATATCTGCAGAATATATGCAGATCAATTCAACGGGATACGGAGAGCTACGGCGGAACAAATCAGCATTCTAGAATGAGAACTTTTGTAAAAAGTCACACTATAAACAAAGGTGTGTGCAAATGAAGAAATTTCAGTTAAATTTGTAACGTGCGCCTGTACGATCCTATATGGTCTCATACCCAAAATATCAACAAATTACAATCCTAATGGTATACAAATCTAATTAAAAAGATTTTATCACATTTCAGTCAATTCAAAGGAACAATTATACTTGGGGGCCATCTCATAATTCCAATAATTATTATGTGTTTGGAAGCCAACATACGGGGCAAATAGGGATAAATTTAGCTAACATCATGCTAATAATTAAGAGATCATTTCTAAAAATCATTTTAGCAATGCAGTTCTACAGAAAGCAAAACTGCACATAATCTTACCAAATTATACCAATTAATTACGCTTTACACAAACTTATATATAAATCGGTACATTTCTTTAGTTAAATAAGTCAGTTTGTGTTAAGACAAACATAACCTACAATGAAATTAAACTTAGAATTTCACGAGTCTTTAACATAAAAATCCAAAAACATGTCAAGTAAATTTAAAATATTTGCAAAGCTGATAAACCAACGATGATCAAATGTCCTTAGTGGTTTATTTCAGAGCCTGATACTGATAGCACACATAATGCTTAACACGAGGACATATTCAATCAACACCCATCGTAGGACCATGAAACAGAACAAACGTGATTCTTGGGAAAATTATGTTTCTAAGATCAATACACATACTCCTATAACAAAAGTTTGGAATATGATCCAAAGAATAAAAGGTAAAAGCTCCAAGTCTAGTGTTCATCATCTCAACGATGGAAATCGGGTGTAGGGATTGCAAATAATCTAGGTGAAACAATTGCCAAAAACTCTTCGTCAGATAATTATGTACCTAAATTTCAAAGTTTCCCGAAAAGAGAAGAGAAAAATGAAATTAAATTCCCGTCCGGTAACCATGAAGGCTATAACGCTATGTTTACAATTGACGAACTTCATGCTTCTCTCTGGAAAGCTAACGGTTTTGCTGTAGGCTCTGATAATATCCATTATCAACTTTTGAAAAATCTACCCTAATCTTCTCTAGAAATTCTATTACGCATATTCAACAGACTTTGGTCAAGGGAAGACTTTCCACCGTCATGGCATAATGCCATCGTTATACCAGTATCAAAGCTTGGCCGTAACCATACAGACCCTGGTAATTATCGTCCGATTTCACTGACTAGCTGTGTTTGTAAAACAATGGAACGCATGATAAATGATCGCCTTGTTTGGTACCTAGAAACTGAAAAGAAACTTACTGATATTCAAGCTGTTTTCCGTAAAAAATAGAAGCACCATTGACCAATCAGTCAGATTAGATTCCTATGTCAAGAATGCTTTCGCCAAGAATGAACATGTAGTTTCCATCTTTTTTGATTTAGAAAAAAGCCTATGATACTATATGGAAATGCGGGGTTCTAAAAGACCTTCACACTATGGGATTAAAGGGCCGTTTACCCATTTTCATATTCAACTTTTTGAATGATAGACAATTCCAAGTTCGGTTGGGTACAACCATGTCTGATTATTTCGACGAAGATCAAGATGTCCCACAGGGCAGTATTTTGTCTACTACTCTGTTTAGTATCAAGATCAACAGCTTGGAGGAAGTTTTGAAAAATCAATTGATGGTTCACACTTTGTGAACGATTTCAGCATTTCGTGCAGTGGAAAAAGTATACACAATATTGAGATAGCATTACAAATTTGTCTGAATTGAATTCAGAAATGGTATTTAGAAAATGGCTTCACATTCTCCAGAATTAAGACAAATTGTATACACTTCTGCAGGGAATATTTCCAGCACAAAGATCCAGTACTAACATTAGATGGAACTGAGATCCAATTAGTAAAGGAGGTCGAATCCTTAGGAATGTTGTTCGACCACCGACTAACATTCAAATCGCATATAAATTGCTTGAAAGCTAAGCGCACGAAAGCTCTTGATTTGCTGAAGGTAGTTACCAGCCATCAGCAAACACTTCTCCATTTATATCGATCACTTGTTCGTTCCAAACTTGATTATGGCTCTATTGATTACAATGGTGCAAGCAAGTCAAACTTGGCAAAGCTAGATCCTATTCTCCATCAAGGATTAAGACTTTGCCTTGGAGCGTTCAGAACATCCCCTAAAGAAAGCTTGTATGTCGAAGCAAATGAATTTCCTTTAGAACTTCGAAGAATTAAACTATCAACTTTACATAAAAGATCAACTTTACATAATGAATATCTGATCATGGTCTGATTTACCCCCGGGTATTTTAATTGGGAAACTGTTCATTTTGTTATGCAGTAAACAGACGAGTTGTTTATCAGTTGAATGGTTGTCGATCTTTACGTTTGCAAAATAATTTAAAAAATAAGAGACGTCTGAAAAAGTTGGGGGGATCCGCGGCCCCTGTCTGAGATGTGCGACATGGCTGAAAATTTCAGGCATAGCTCCCCATACCCCGTCACACTATTATAAGTCAATTTGGCTTAAAACTATCCAGGCGCGTTCACTACAAGAATACTTTTTATTTCATTATATGAGAAAAATGATGAATTTATCGGATATTTGGATACGGCCCCTTAGCAATGCCATCGTTTATTCTCCAATGATTGATTTTAATTATTATGTAGGATGTCTGGTTACTGTCGATCACATGTATGATGAAATATAGCATATTGACTAACAAATGACAAAGCTATGGAAATTTTAGTACGCCTACCTCATTCTTTTAATTCACTAAGTTTTTTCCAGAACCATCTCTTCAAACCCCGAAATCTCAGCTCTGACCGTGATACAAAATGACAAACATGGTTTTTCTGGTACTAGAAAGGTATATCTCTCAAAAAAATATGCCAAAACTTTACTCACAGGGGGGTGCAGTAAAAATCGATTTTAAGCCTCTATTGAGAATTGGCTACTAGACTATAGTACTGAATTGAACTTTTAGCTACAGATTAGATTAGCACTTTTTGAATTGTACGCTTGCAGAAGTGATTGAAGTAATATACTCAGTAAATAGCTTCTATATATAATGATCAATTAGTTTTTTGAACTTAGCAGGGTGATGTCACTGCAACAACTGTCACAACTTCTGTGTAGCGCACCAAAAATGAAATAAAATTGTCAGTTATAAAAAAGAAAAAAAAGTCGACGAGAGAGAATGCCCGCTTCATTTTTATAGAGATATAGATCTAAATATGATGTGCCTATAGGGCTATCTGTAGTTTCCTTCAAATTCAGTGAAGGTGGATATATATCCTTCACTGTGTCATATATATATCGATTATCCACAGCGAGAAGATCGTCTATATAGCGTTTGGTGAATGAGAAGGAACGGTTCTCTTGGCTGAATGGGATCATCGATTTCTCCCATCCTGTTTGTCAATTTCCCTGCAGTGAGACGTGTGTCTAGTAGGATCTATTTGGCCGCAAGTCAATTGTCGTATAAGAACAAATCAAAGTACTTAAAGTACTGATGTCGGGTTTACTTGCATCAGAGGGGTTTATTAGTCCCATATTTGTGATCATTTAAGCGAGGAAAGGTGGTGTTCGCTTTACATAAGGAATCTTCCTCAAGCTGTTCGGTTTGTAGGGCCAAACTTTCACTTTTATCAAAATGATATGAAATGGACCATTTTGTACAGCCTATACATGCTGAATTACAAGACACGAAATAATGAAGGGCTGCAGATGCACGAAAACGGATTTATGGCGCACCATAGGTTCATTGGCTTATTTTCGTATTTTTATGCACTTTTCGGTGCAGATTTTCTTTTTGTTACAAAAATAGGACACCTTTATCCAAAACCAATTTGAGCAACAAATAATTCTGAAATATTCAGTCTAAATAAGCTGTGTGTATCAAAAATGCATTGAAGACGATTCCCTATATCTAAAGCTAACACCACCTTTGTGATCTTACAACAAAAGTTCCACGGATCGGTTGTCGATGGACCATGAAGAATGGCGTGACCGCAATATAGAAGGTTTTTGTGGATACATCTCTATATAGGATGTGTATGCACATTTTTATCTAGAGCATAAAACTTCGACTTTTGTAAAATGTGGATACGCATCCTATATAAGAGATCCACATTTATATAATTTCCATACTTATTTAATCTGTAAGAAGATGAATCTACTAAAAGTACATCCAGACAAGAAAATCTTCAGACGTCGCAATCTCCGACAAGTTCAGAAAATTCGCTATTCTCCTACTCCACGATCATTTTTCTAACAACTCTTGACTATAAAACAAGATACTGTCATACTCATAGTGTTATTTTAAATGCTAAATAATCACGGTTTTACAGAAATGCCTTTAAATTCATATGGATTGGAAAGAAAAACTATAAATCTAGAAAACGAGCCGATCTTATTTAGTTTCATTGAATTCATATGTCGTGTAAAAGGTTTACTGGTTGGTTGAATAACGTGTGGGCGGAGCCAATATGTACTGTTCAGCCAATCAAATTCACGATTACTTGTACTCTGGGAAATTCAGACTTGGGATGAAAGTTCAGCGTTGACGGGATCGAAATATCGTATCTCTTTCTCATCCATACCAGCAAAAGGAAAACACCCCAGGTTTTGATTCTTTGTAACCATAATCAGATATGTAAAAGAGTTTTGTGCAAAAGTGCCAGTCGTTCCTATTTCGTTTTGTTGAAGAAGATCGACGGAGAAGACACGTCAGACACTTGAAAAAATAACGAAATCTGTCCCAAAAACTTTCGCCAAAATTTCTGCCAGAGTTTTGACGCAATTTTATTCAGTTCTCATGCTGATAATTGATCAAGTAGTAAAAATGTGGATACATCACCAAAAAATCATGTGTATCCACAATTTGGAAATTTCTTGTTTTCGGTGATTTTAAAATGTGGATACGCATACATAATTTGTATCCACAAAAAATCGCTACGTGGTTACGCCTGGAGAATGACTACGGCGCACCCTTCCCGCCGTAACAAATGATACCGGATAAAATAGATTGGAAAGGCAAATTTTAAAGGAAATTGTAAAGGTAAAATTTACTGCGATAATGTACCAATTATCACGTTCAATGCACAAGCTACCGTACCGTGCATTGCACATGTGTATATGACTGTCAGACAGAAGTACGGTATTTTTTATGAATGCTGTAAGGGGCATCAAATGAGAACAGTCTCCGTGCAGGAGATCAAAACTACACATGTGCAGAAGAAAAAAGAAAAACTGAAAAGTGATACTAATGTACACTGCAAAAAGTGGTTACATGTTTAACGTTTCATTTTGAGATGGGTAACATGTGAGATGCTTCATAATGCTACATGTTTCACCCGTTTTCCCATGAAAACATGTCTCAAAGACGTGAGAATACAGCTATCTGATGGTTGCGACATGTTTCAATCGCGTTGCCGTTTCACTATAATGACCCGAATAGCTGTTTGAAACATCAAAGCCGAAACACGTACAACCGAGTCGCAAAAGCGACATGTCTCAAGGAACACAGTATAAAAGACGGATAATGTTGTCTGGTGCATGGAAGTACTGGCTTCCAAAAAAAAATTTCTCGTCTTTAGCGATCCTGAATATATCTGTCGATATTGAGAATCAATCTCACGTTCGGCTATTTCCGTATTTGCGGAACAAGCTCACGTTCGGCTATTTCCGTATTTGCGGAACAAGCCTCTCACATAGAACGCACAAATCCCCACTGGTGGGGAGCGTATGACGATCACGCAGTGAGCCGGCTAAGAAATAGTGCCTTTGATAATCGAGAGATCCGGGTGCATTTTATTGTGAAATTCAGTTAATTTTAACCAAACGAACATAACTCATTCAAATTATACAAAACTATTTCTATGTTTAGTTGAATAATAGCAATCTATCACCAGAACTCAGCAACTGGGCTAATTTCCGCCAATACGGAAATAGACGAATGCGAGATTGGTTCAGCCGAAAATTAATTGTGTGCATGATAAGATAAGATTCTTTATTGCACTGAGCATCCCATTTGGGACAGAGTACAAAACATATAAAAAGTAGAATAAATAAGAAAGTAAACAAACAAGTGCGACGTTTCCGTTTCTGCTCCCAGAAATCCACTAGGCCAGAGGTCAGTTTTCGCAGCTAAAGTGAGTTTTCGCAGCTAAAGTGAGTTCTGGGGCTAGACTGATTGAGAATAAACAGACCGACTAATTTAACTGAATTACTTGCATCGTAATATAACTCTTCCAGGCCTAGGGTATTTGACTATTTTTGGCCTGCCAAGGCTTCGGAAGAGACGCCTCCTCCCCACTAAATATTTGTTCACTCCTTGATTCTGAAAGCCCCCAAAATATATCTTGGGGTCCGCTCTGCTGCAAAAATAAAAAAAAACAATCCTTGAACATTTTGTTTATTTGTGCCAGGTTCTCCGAAGTAAACTACATAGTACATTAGGGAAGAATTATCTGATGTGAAATAAAATAGCTCATGCACTCTTTTATCAAAACAAAAAAAAACAAAAAAAAACTCGAAGAAAACGGTAAAACACCACATTTCTGGTCCGCCACATCATCGCCACTTTAAATTTGCCAATGATTCATACCAAAAAAATACAAAGCATGTGTCGCTATAAAAAATGAGTGACATTGATGGGGCATCATTGAGGGCTCGCTTTGGAAGAAACAACAACTGTGTTCTTTGTGTGACCAGATCTACATCCAGTATTTTAAATGTGTGTAGCGCATCAGGATATTTTCTGGACAATACGATTGCTCTATATACGATTCGGCCACTGACACCAAATGACACCAAACCATGCAGGCATCTTCACATTTCAAGTTGAATACTACACTAATGTTTCGTCATTTACCTTGACCTATTGAATAGAGTGAATTGGTAAAAACTAAGAAACGCACGTGATGTCATATAGCCAATCAACATAGGAGCTTGCCAACATAGTGCAGCGAGGATTTTCTTTGATGTCAGCCTGTGACATTTCCAAATATGGCAAGTGGTGGTTGTATTGATGTTAATTTCTTTCGAATAGTCAATCAAAATTGAATTTTAAAGAGGTCATAAGATGCACTCCTCCTAATGTGGATCACGGAATATTTATAGAGCTATGACATCATCAAACTCATATTCTGATCAGATATTGTGTTTATATGTTCAGCCAAGGCAACACGTGTGGTGTTCGACTTGGATATGCGAAGATGAAACCAGGAGGAGAGATTATTTTTTATCTTTATGAAAATATTGAATATTGTTTGTGTGTAAAATAATTTTCCTCCTTCCTCCCTGACTGTGACCACTGTTGCGACAACTCGAGACGAGTCCAGGACTCCGTTATCTTATTAATCATCTGCGATCCGTATTCCATTTCCCGAAACGGAATGGAATTTCAACGATTCGGAGATATTTACCGCGAGCAGAAGAATGAATGATTTTCAAGTTACAGACATTCATGTATCTAAGTCAGCAAGTATGGTCAATATCTGTATGCAATTTAGTACCCCCTGTTGACATGGTTGAGAGCTGCTTCCTGTGTGCTGGATTAGGCTGTGTCATGTCAACAGACCGATGTGGCAACTTGAGTAAATTATTATTTGGGTTAATATCTGAATGTAAATGTACCATGATTTGGTGTAAATCTGTGATCTAGTTCACCAAAACATGAGCACATTATTGTCATGAACAATCTGCACGCCATGATAAATGGGTTCACATCAGGAATTATGATGTATCGAACATATATCTGTCTGGAATGATCACATTCATTGTTAACCTGAGGAGCAAGCTTGTCTATTGTATATGTTCCTGTCTGTAGCCTATCGATATTGTTGGTTTACACCCGAGTTGGACTTCCATCGAAGATAAGAGAATAAAAACTGATGCAAGCTGAATTTAATAAACGATTCGTGTATTTCTGTTTCTTTTACAGGCGATCGCGCTCTGATGAAACATGTAATGGGAGATAGACTATTCTGAATCACTTCCAAGTTTGAGACATGTTCGGACACGTTTCGGTTGCGACATGTCTCAAAAGTTGGGACAAAGTCATGTTTGGGCTTAGACGTTTCATTTTGAAACATGTAGTCGGCCGTAACATGTTTCAGATTGACAGATGTACATACAACACATGTTTCACTCTGCAGTGTGTCACATGTTTCAAACGGACACATGTTTGACGACGACATGTCCATATTGAGACATGATTAACACATATGAGGATGACACGTGTTTCAAATTGAAACATGAAGCCGTTTCCAAATGAAATATGTATGTACTCACATGTCCCAAAAGTTGGGACAAAATCATGTTTCATTTTGAGACGTTAAACATGTCGCCAATTTTTACAGTGTAGGGTTTACCCTTGGTAAACCCGACAAAAACCGTCACGTTACCTGCGAAGTATAGATATTATACTGTGCACCCTTACGTACATAGGAAGCATGTTGTTGGGAGAGTATATGTTGATCAAATGCTAGTTTATATTCAATATTACAAATTATAAATTGACCAGTATTCATGTCATGGCTATAAATTAAGTTTGGAGTTTTTATTTCACTTCTTTTTAAATAAACCCTTCTATCTTAATGAGTATGTGCACATATTTATTCAAAACGTTTGATCCGAATAGATTATTTTAGAGGTGAATTGTTTCTTTATCTTAAATTTTAGCCGTCAAAATTCAGCGTAAGCATAGGAACTAGCCGTACTTCGCCTAGCCTGGTCGCCTTACTGTCACATTGCTTACCTATACAAGTAAGCGAGGGAACTAGGCTACCACTCAGAAGCCTCGTTCAACCTCGGGATTATCTTTGTCAAGTTTAGCGTGAATGATTACCAGCAAAGTTTATAATTACTGTGTCCCAACTAGCCAAGTTGCGTTTGTATGTCAAATTCTTGAAATAGTTGTGTAGGAAGGAGTCAATGAGGCAATTGATTTTACACTGATTGCGTACAAGACAACTGTACAGAGGAAATATAAGTCGCTACTCTCCGTGTTGTCGGGAAAATGCCGAAAACTTTCTGTTGAAGCATAGACCAGTCAGTCCGTCATCAACTATCATGCAACGGTATGTGTTTATTCCTTATGACATGTATGGAGTACTCATTATTATTCCTTCGCGGAATATCAGAAAAGTACAGATGCTAATCATTTAATGTCGCAAAATTGGAATTTCTCTGTAGACTTAACATCTTTGTGCTTTCTACATGACTTACTGCTGTAACTTACACGCGTAAAAATGATTTAATTGTCGAGTATTTCCTATAAATATAACAGATAAACTGCCGGCGATAACACGTGGCTTAAAGTACCGTATTACCGTAAATACTGCTATACTCATGGGTCGTACAGAGTAGTGAGATTTTCAATTTCAAGCTAATCCGATCTGATCTGCTGACGTTGAATAATTTGGTAAAATAATAGATTCTTGCCAATGAAGATATGATATTCAACTCCTACTTAGTTCTTTAAAATAACGACGGACATAATACGCTAGTTTTCATTGTGAAAGCGCCGGCAATAGTTCAATTTTATCCTGGCCGATAACGCACAGCGGCGTAAACAGGTGTTAGCCTGATAATGACGTCATTGTATTCATTCGCCTCTCGATGGTTTCGCGATATTCTCTCGACGCTTTCTCGATCTAAGTTTCTCGACATTCTCTCGATTGAAAAAAACCCCCGATTCATTCGCGATGGGTCAAAAAGAACGAATAAAAACCGATATCGAGAAAATCAATCGAGAATTTTGAAAACGATTTGGATTTTTCTATTTTATTTTCTCGACATTCTCTCGATGAATTCCCGATATGATCGGGATTTCTTCGAGAAAACCAAAGAAAAATCGCGATTGAAGGAAAAACTATTAATGGAGACGCTTTCTTAGTCACCAGACGTCGTCAGTTTTTCCACCTCTTGCATATTGATCCAATTTAGTATCTCATCCGCGCTTTTATTGCAGCTGGTCATGTGGAGACTATGAAGTATCTACACGGCCCCCAGCACCGACTTCAGTAGAATTAGATACGCTAGATCTAAATCTGTGATCACAGATCAGCTCAAACAACTCATCTGATGTTGATGGATGAGCATTATCGACGTCTAATGGGTAACCTGGTAAATGCACGAATACCCAGAGAAACTAACCTGTAATGCCCGATGTCGTACGGTTAAATTTCCCACCAAAAAATAAACCTACATATATTTGTCGAGTGAAATGTACAGAGAGCGAGCCTCGGAGACTAACAGTGCACCAGCAGAATCCTGCCATATGTAGGTAATAATTTGGAGCCATCTGAAAGAGGTGGGAAAAATTGACGACGTCTGGCGACTAAAAGCAACCATATGACTCTACAGGAAAGCATCCCTCGGCACCTAACATTCATACTCGAGAATACGGTGGATTCTCGGACTTAGCCTTAGTCTCTCAGCCGCGCTTTTATTGCTGGTGTTCATGTGGAGATTATGAAGTAAGACCACGTCCATGAATCCACCGTATTTTTGGGTCTGAATGTGTGGTGCCGAGGGAAGCTTTCCTGTGGAGTCTTATGGTTATTTTTTAGTCGCCAGACGTCCTCATTTGTCCTCAACCTCATGCATGTCTCTCCAATTTGTCATTATGTATGTTCACTATAACGAGGAAATATCAAGAACAGGGGTGAAGGTATAGTTGCTTCACTCCTCCCAATATAGATCCCCTAAAAGCAACTTTCAATTTTCAGGCAATCTCGCGGTTTAAATTTTAAAACTTCGTGTGCCTTGCTTTAAGTGTGCTATTTTGATGGATGAAAACGACCAATGTCGACATTCTAGTGTACAGCATATAGTGTCATTTTTGTCTTTTGACATTGTGCAACACAATAAATATTTATTCCATATGCCGTATGAATTACACAAAATCTGGAAAACAAGCAGTATTAAAGAGCTCAAATCGGGACTGTCAACCGGAAGTGTCGGCTGATCAATTAATTCGTAACAGAGGAATTGGTAATAAACGTGCTAAACGGCAAAATGCCAAAGTGTCGCTGCTGTATCGCCCAGAACCTACTTCTATTCCTACCATGGAGCAAAAATATGCATACTAGCGCATCGGAAGTCAGTATACAAGCATCTAGACCGACTTTCAATATTCAACCGTCGTCCGTTGAAAAATTTCCGCGTCCATAATCAAAATTACAAACGTCTAGTCCGTCATTCATAATTCAGCCGTCGTCCATTAGAGAATATCCGCGTCCATAATCCAAAGACCTATTCCATATTCCATATAACAGTATTAGCACCAAATTCAAAAAGACAATCATAGTATAACAGTATTTTCGTTATTTTGGGATAACACTATCTTAGAATAGCACAAATTCTAGTGCTGAAAATTTGGTCGAGTGCCGTGCGGGATTCGAACCAGCGACCCCAGAGTCAGGCACCTAATCGCCAGCACTGTATGTCGGCGAACTAAACCACTCGGCCAACGGGCCTCCCACAAAAATAGGAGGTAGCAGACCGGTAGTCTTGAAAGCGAACATACAGTACCCCTCTGATGATCGTAATGACACAGCTCCCAAAGCTGAATAGATATATTTTTCATTGATGCCGGCAAGACATCATGCTGTTCCAAAAATATCAAATCCGTATCGCTGATCAGTATTCTTAATCCATAATATTCGTTGTGAGGACTAATTCATATATAAGTTTCATCATCAAATAAAAAAAATTCGAGCATTTTATTCAATAAAAATGAGTATTTAAACCGACCCTTTTTCGAGTTGTTTTTATATTTCATTGACGGCAATATTTGGACAATATTATGCACTAAAATCTAAAACGATTTTACACTCAAGGCCAGTGATTCAGTGCTATTTATAGCGAAAAAAAGTAGTGCTGTTGTGGGCGTGGCATACGTATTTTTAGGTTCATTGAACTATGAAGCAAAAAATTAAGCGTTAATTAGCCAATCAAATTGCTGGACGGGGGATACTTCACTGGATAAGTTCAAACATGTTTAAAGTATTTCCAGTCTGTTTATGTGACGTCCAATAACATTGATGAGCATTGTGTTCAACGATTGTTTGTCGTCATTTAGCATAAGTGCTGACTTCGTTAGAGATGTTTTAATTAAAACGGACCCGCGCAAATCGTGTGGTGCTGACAATATCTCTGAAATTGTTTTCAAGGAATGTACGAACGAATTAGCACTTCCGCTTGGTAGTATATTTCAAAAATGTTTGATCACTGGGATTTTCTGTGATGATTTAAACTTGCTCATGTAATCCCTATTTTCAAGAGTGAGGGAAAGAACTCGGTGCTAAACTATAGACCGGTTTCCCTGATTCCATTATTTCCCAAGGTTTTTGAGCGTGTTTTACACAAGTTATATAGGTTTGAAGAGCCGCATATTAGTGAATTTCAAAGTGGCTTTGTAAAGGGTCGGTCTGCGTCCACAAACCTGGTTTCTTATTTTGATTCTATCACTAGATCTGTAGATTCATAGAAGCAAGTGGATTCTATGTATATTGATTTCTCAAAATTCTTTGATACTATCAGTCATGATAGTTTACTGAAATTTTTCTTTTTGTATGGGCCTGTTCGTGAATTACTGAATCCTACCTAAACAATAGATGTCAGGAAGTATTTTTCGACGGTAAATGTACTCGATATTTTCGTGTGGCGTGCCAAAAGGTTCCCTTTTGAGAGCTTTCCTCTTTATCTTTATTAATGATCTTTCTAGTGTTTTAAATATTTAAAATATGGATGGAAATTTGCTTACAAGAAGACTGCAAACTGCTTCAAAGCGACATAGAGAACTTGTCGAGATGGTGTAGCGAGTGGAAATTGTTTTTAAATTTTACCAAAAGCTGTTACATCATGGTTAACCACAAAGCGTAACTTTTTCTCGTGTGACTGTTCTTTTAACGATAATTATAGCTGGAACGCTGGAACTGAGGTGAAAGTTCTGGGTGTGATTTTGAAGACTGGCTTCCAAACTGCGGTTTTTAGCAGATGAGATCGAGAGTATTCAAAAGAGTTTTACCAAATATCTTTGTTTTAAGTCTGGTTTGTGTTATTATAATCAAGGTTACGTATCAGCATATCGTTATTGTCCTCCGCCACGAAGTGGTGGGAGGACTTGGAAATGCTAGCCGTCCGTCCTTCCGTCCGTCCCTCCGTCCGTCGTACCGTCCGTCCGTCCGTCCCACATCTTGTGAACGCGATATCTTGAGAATAATTCGACCAATCGACTTCAAACTTGAGAAGGTGCTTCACATCAGTTAGACGGCCATTGGTATTGATTTTCACTGAGGTACGTAATCCAAGATGGCCGCCATCGACCATATTGGATTCTGTCCGTCTCACATCTTGTGAACGCGATATCTCAAGAACAATTTGACCGATTGACTTCAAACTTGAAGGTGCTTCACATCAGTTAGACGGCCATTGGTATTGATTTTCACTGAAGTACGTAATCCAAGATGGCCGCCATCGACCATATTGGATTCTGTTCGTCCCACATCTTGTGAACGCGATATCTCAAGAACATTTCCACCAATCAACTTCAAGCTTGGGAATGTTCTTCACGTCAGTCAGACGGCCATTGGTATTGATTTTCACTGAGGTACGTAATCCAAGATGGCTGCCATTGACCATATTGGATTCCATCCGTCCCAGATCTTGTGAACACGATATCTCGAGAACAATTCAACTAATCGACTTCAAACTTGGGAAGGTTCTTCACATCAGTTAGACGGCCATTGGTATTTATTTTCACTGAGGTACGTAATCCAAGATGGCTGCCATTGACCATATTGGATTCTGTCCATCCCACATCTTGTGAACGCGATATCTCGACAACAGTTTGACCAATCCACTTCAAACTTGAGAATGTGCTTCGCATCAGTTAAACGGCCATTGGTTTTGATTTTCACTGAGATACGTAATCCAAGATGGCTGCCATGGACCATATTGGATTCACTCCGTTCCACATCTTGTTAACACGATATCTCAAAAACAAATCAACCAATCGACTTCAAACTAGGGAAGGTTTTTCACATCAGTTAGACGGCCATTGGTATTGGTTTTCACTGAGGTACATAATACAAGATGGCTGCCATTGACCATATTGGATTCTGTCCATCCCACATCTTGTGAACGCGATATCTCGAGAACAGTTCGACCAATCGACTTCAAACTTGAGAATGTGCTTCACATCAATTAGACGGCCATTGGTATTGATTTTCACTGAGGTGTAATCCAAGATGGCTGCCATTGACCATCTTGGATTTCACTCACCCATATTGTACCCATCTGTGTTGTGAACGCGATATCTTGATCTATTCCACTCATCGATTTATAAACCTCACCATCCACAAATCCATATACAACTACAGACTTACATTCCAGTGTTACACTACCCATTACTGCTTCCCAAACCTCCTCAAATTGTCTCAACAATTCCAGATGAACATCTCTTTCCACATACACATATCAACTTTCCAAGTTATATTTAAGGAGATATTGGAAGCGTATATGCTGTATGCTCTCAAACAGGCTACTTGGCGGAGGACCTGCTAGCTACTCAGCTTGTTTTAATCTACCTCCACTGTCCGGAAGAAGGAAAGTATTAGATTAAGTGTTCCTTCAAAACATTATCGCTTGCAAGTATCTGTTCCAAAACTAAAACCTGTCGACTACCAGGTAAAAGTTCGATATTCACTGCAGAAGCAAAAGCTATATTGTTGGCTTTAGAAGGTATTGGTTCCACCAAAAGGAAAAAAATACGTCATATTCTCAGATTCACTGTCATGTCTCCAAGCGATTAAAAGTGAAACTTCGACTCATCCCACTAGCTTGAGTATTCTACAAATACATGACTGTAGATTTGATGAACAGATTGATATTGGGTTCTGCTGGTTGCCTAGTCACGTTGGCATCAAATGTAATACTGAGGCTGATGGGATGGCTAAGGCAGCCCTGGATGATGAAATTGATCCTGTTGGAATCCCATATAGCGATTTTAGGTCCTCTATCTGTACTTATGTGAGACGGCTGTTTCAATCTTTATGGGATGCTGTGAATAATAACAAACTTCATGAGTTCAACAAAACTGTAGGCTATACTCATCTGAACAGCCGGAAACGTTTCGATCAAACCATGATCAGGCGATGTAGAATCGGCCATACACGATTAACTCACGAACATTTACTAAAAGAAAAGAGCCAGTCCCAAGGTGTGTTCCATGCCATGATGACCTCACGGTGAAACATATTCTTATCGAATGCATAGATTTTAAGATTGTAAGAGATGCTTTTTATCGAGCGACTACTCTGGAAGATCTTTTTAGTCGGGTGAGGGAGGATTGCATCTTGGTTATTTGAGAGAAATCGGGCTGTTACATAAGTTTTATTGTGTGTATGTTTTGATGCGTTGGATTACTAAGTTAGTGATTTGAGTACATAGAATTTTGTTTGATCGTCGCTATATAGCTGAACGCGACATTAAACCTTAATTCTCTCTCTCTGTTAATATCCAAGGACGGGTCTACGGGGCGGAGGGGGTGGGTGGTCAGGGGGTCCGCCCCCCCCCCATGAAACCTGATTTGAGAGAGAGATCAGCGAACCCTGGGAGTCCACGTAGAAATAATGTCTTAAATTGATATGTAGAATGAACGGATGTGCATTATGTAATTAGCGTATCGTATAGGCATATTAAACAGACCATCATCTATTCATAAACTTTGTGAGCGTACCCTTATTGTTGATGTTTCAATATTTCGAATCAGACATTATCGTCGCGAGCGCACCACTTGCCTTGGTGTGTTAAAGGCCTGTTTTGTATGTGTTAAACCAGAAAGTCAAATGGAGTCCGGCATAAGGTGTGATAGTTTCCAATATCGATGAGTGCTTATTCGAAACCAAAGTGAAAATAGAACCATAAATCTGCATACATTATGTTCCGATTTATTTCCGGGAAAACGCT
>JAVTVY010009924.1:0-43936 GCA_036873755.1 Hanleya hanleyi | reverse complement strand
CTTGTTCGCCAAGGATGACAGTGATTTGGGGCGAACAACGATGGTGCAACATCATATCAAGACGGGGAATGCGCCACCTATCCGGATTCCTCCACGACGTCCACCCCTTCATGCCCGTGGAATAATAGACGACCAGGTTGAAGACATGCTGCAGCGGGGAGTCATCGAGCCATCGCATGGGCCTTGGTCTGCTCCGGTCGTCCTAGTACGGAAGAAGGATGGGAAAATGCGATTCTGCGTTGATTACCGAGCCCTCAACAAAGTAACGGAGAAAGATGCCTACCCCCTGCCGAGAATCGACGATTCCCTGGATTCTCTGTCTGGTGCCTGCTGGTGGAGTACGCTCGACCTGATGTCGGGGTACTGGCAGGTCGAAGTAGCCCCAGAAGACAGATGTAAGACCGCCTTTGCCACTCGACGGGGCCTGTACCAATTCCGGGCCATGCCTTTCGGGCTTTGTAATGCTCCAGGAACCTTCGAGCGATTAATGGAGGCAGTTTTGGCAGGCCTCAATTACGAGACGTGCTTAGTGTACCTCGACGATATAATAGTTTTTGGCCGGACCTTCGAGGAGATGATCCAACGACTGGAGGAAGTCTTCCAGAGGCTGCAACAACACGGCCTGAAATTGAAGCCCTCGAAATGTGTCATCGGGAAGCGACAAGTCCTTTACCTGGGTCATATAGTAACGCAAGACGGGATTGGTACCGATCCGGAGAAGATTCGGGCTGTACGAGAGTGGCCGACGCCTGTTTCCCAGACGGATGTCAGAAGTTTTCTTGGCCTGTGTGGGTACTACCGGCGTTTTATACGAGATTTTGCGACTGTAGCAGCCCCTCTTCATCGACTGACGGAGAAGAAGGCGGTATTTATGTGGGATGATACAGCCCAGACGGCATTCGACCACCTAAGACAGAAGCTGACGACCGCACCTATGTTAATGATGCCAGATTTCCGACAGTCCTTCATCCTGGACACAGATGCCAGCAATTTCAGCATTGGGGCCGTCCTGTCCCAGGAGATCAACGGGGAGGAGAAGGTCGTAGCCTATGCCAGCAGGGTGCTGTCCAAAACAGAACGTGCCTACTGTGTGACTAGAAGGGAACTGCTGGCTGTCGTGTACTTTGTCAAGTACTTTCGGCATTATCTGTTTGGCCGAAAATTTCTACTGCGCACTGACCATGGGTCCCTGAGGTGGTTAATGCGGTTTAAAGAACCGGAGGGACAATTGGCTCGCTGGATACAAGCTCTTGGAGTCTACGACTTTGAAATCCAGCATCGACCCGGACGGAAGCACGGAAACGCTGACGCCATGAGCCGAATCCCGTGCAAGCAGTGTGGACGATCAGGGTCGGAGGTCCAGGAAGCTGCCCGTGTTACGGAGATCGTACCGCCGACTGCAGACTTCAGTCAAGCTCAGGCCGCGGACCCAGACTTGCAGCCTGTCCTGGAGTGGGTAAAGAAAGGCAGTCGACCCGCCAGGGAGGACATCAGTCAATATGGGCCAGTAACTAAAAACCTGTGGGGTGCCTTCGATCTACTGGAGATGAGTGGATCCTTGCTTGTGCGGAGATGGGTGAATGCTCGGGGAGAAGTGAAACGACGGCTTCTGGTGGTCCCTCGCTCCCTCAGACGGAAAGTCTTGAAAGAGTGTCATGACAGTGTAACCGGTGGTCACCTTGGGGTGAAGAAAACCTTGGCAAAAGTGAGACAGGCGTACATGTGGCCTGGTCTACAGACCGATGTTCGGCAATGGTGCCGGAGTTGCGACGTTTGTAATCGCAGGAAGTTGGCGGGACGGAAGCCCAGAGGTCCTCATCGCGGTCAGATGACCGGAAGTCCAGGAGACAGAGCAGCTGTTGATATTCTCGGACCATTGGCAGAAACCGGTCAGGGAAACCGATACGTAGTCGTCATCGGAGACTATTTCACCCGTTGGGTGGAAGCTGTAGCCTTACCCAATCAGGAAGCCACGACGATTGCCCAAGCTGTCGTGGACCACTTCGTGACCCGATTTGGCGTACCAATGGCAATCCACTCTGACCAGGGACGTCAGTTTGAAAGCAGAGTATTCCAGGGGATGTGCCGCATACTCGGAATGAGAAAAACGAGGACTACACCCTATCACCCCCAGTCGAACGGCATGATTGAACGGTTCAATCGGACCTTGGCCCAGATGTTGCATGCCAGCATTGACCGTCACCCGGACGACTGGGACCTTCACATCCCGTTGGTACTGATGTCATACCGTGCCACCGTGCATGAGACAACGGGATATTCCCCAAACATGATGGTGTTTGGGAGGGAAATCGCCTTGCCGTCGCACCTGACTTTGGGAGCGCCTCCGAAACAACAGGTAGAGCCGACACAGTGGGTCGAAGATCTCCGGGATGAGATGGCTGGGATTCACGAGTTTGCCCGAGAGACTACGAAGAAGAGCTTGAGGCGGCAGAAACGTATCTACGATACGAGAGCTTTTCCCCACAAGTACAAGCCTGGCGATCAGGTTTACCTGTATATTTCCGCCACTAAGCGTGGGGAGATCCGGAAACTACGAGACCGGTGGGGAGGGCCTTACACGGTGAGGGAAGCGCTGACGGATGTGACCTATCGCATCGCCGACGAGGCTGGTGGCCTCCGTGTAGTCCATCATGATCTCCTTAAGCCCTTCTACCCCAGAGAGACGTCGGATAGTGAGACCACTGAGTCTACAGAGAATGATGGTGATGTCGAGTCTGAGAATGACTCGGAGCCCGCGACGGTCTTTCCATATCCGGTGGAGCATCCAGCCGTAGTGAGATCTCCAGCACCTCGGCAGACGAGGAGTGGACGGAGAACCCGTCGTCCTCCAAGATTGGCAGATTACGAGGTTGAATTACCGCCGGATCCTCCTGTTGAAGACGAGTCGCCACTTCCGGAAGAGCAGATGGCCTTGCCGGAGAGGTGGAGTCCTCCACGAACGACTCGTGGACGTCGTATCCAGCGACCGGGGCGTTTTAATGACTACGTTTTAGCCTGCCAGTGGACAGGAGATGCACGACCGTATGGTCGGAGAAATACGGTTGACGACCGTGATCGTCGAGGGATGACCTGTGGTGCAGGGCTGACATCAAAGTACTCCTGTGGGTGACGAACACAGGCTGACTGACCCCGAGGCTTTACTGCCTCAGATGCATGATGCATGACTCCAGCAAGAGACAGCTGTGGCCTGTTGTGGACCTGATGTTCACTTCAGGTGACGACGACTTGGCCAGGAAGTCAAGAGGACTGTCGTCCTGTAATTCTGTTGTATATACGCTGTACATATGTTCTGTTCTGCACACCCGTGCTACTGGTAGCGTGACGAGAGCCATGACGAGGGCGTCATGATCTTCGAAGGCGGGGGTAGTGTAACGAAAGTGCAGAATGACAACGACCCCTTGGGATCCCCTTTAATCAGCCACTGCTTGTGTTCTGACACGTGACTACTGTGAAATCGAAAGTTACATTGTGTTTATGTGTGCGGTTCACTTACCTGATGGAATTCAACGCTGTAATTTTCCTGGAATGAACTATAATAATCCGGGAGACAGACAATGCCTCGAAATCCCGGCGAAGTTATCTCAAACGACCAGTCTGGACGGTGGAAGGGACTCTGGTAAGCCCACTCGCTTCGCTGAAAATGACGTCAGTCAGGAATGCGGAAGTCGATTTCGGTGAATATGTAGATGAGGGACAGTGAACTTTGCGGTCTTCGTATGAATTAACTAGAGAGAGTTGGAAGCTGAGATTTACCAGTTATGTCCGTTATGAATTATGGTCTGTTCCTCCATAGCCATATTTATCCAGCGAAGTCCAGATAAACTGATCGGGAAGCGGTGTAAGTGACAATAAAGAGGGCGCTGTCATCTTCGACGACGTGTTTCTACCTTTATCCGCAGAAGAGCGGTAGCCCTATATAAGCCGGACTCTCGCTGAAACGAGGCAGACCAGCAGAAACATCGAGGTGAGAGCACACGCCAAATCATTTGGGGAGAAGAAATCCAATACATTGCCGGGCCGGAGAAAGGCCGCCGCCGAATTGGAGAAGTACCGCCGCCGAATTTGTGCCGCCGCCGAATTAGTGCCGCCGCGGGCCGGGACCAGGCCGCCGAATATTATAGCATCATCATTGCATACATTTACACACACTTACATTCACATGTCCGGGCTGTGTTTACTCTGCTTCGATCTCTATCCGCCTTCAACCGTATTTCACAGTTGAACGGATATTGCGCTGGAAGTTAAGAGTATAGACAATTATCGCCAATGGTTATTCTTATTCTCTACCGTACGCTAGTACGGGCTCAGCTCTGAGAATTAACTAACGGCGTTAGAGTCGATAGCATGGCCATACATTAGCCGCATCTCTCTTTGCTTTCAACCGTATCGCACAGTTGTTCAAAGATTGCGCTGTGGTTCGTGTATCTATTAAGCTGTATCTGGTAAGGGATGCGAGTCCCTGTGAAGAAGATATAGCTAAACCATATCATACACAGTTACTACATAAACAATTATTCATGCACACATGTACTTAAACCACAACCCACGGGTTGAAATACATTCACGCTAACACCCACAAGCTATAGGTTCGAGCCTATAGCTTGATATATATACACCTACCCAGTCAATCGTACGATAAACGATTATCCATTCACGCTTCCATAAGCATAGTCTCTCACCACCCTGTACATATATTGAGTAATTCACGGCCAATGATAGATTACTACTGTCTCATACAGTAGTATATAGAGGGGGAATCCTTGACCTGATGCCCATCTATTGCGGAAGACCCTGCAGTAGTATAGAGAGAGGGTTCAAGGGTCAACTGACCATACAGTAGTATAGAAGGAGGGTTCCTATACTAGTTGACCATACAGTAGTATAGAAGGAGGGTGCCGATTCCAGGTGCCCATACAGTAGTATAGGGAGAGGGTTACTAGACCAGGTGCCTGCCTATCCACCGTGGGTTATTGATGTCCGACCCTATGTGGACCGTGTAGCCGTAACTCTAGCCTTGATGGTTCGTCCTTGTAGCGGGGCCGCGGAGTGAGTCGCCGTGAGCGGGGTCGCTGAAGCCTGGGGGTGTATTCCTACGAGGGGTGCCGTCTGCTGCTGTGGTGAGCCGTGCAGTTGAATAGTCCTGCGGTGTTACAGAGAGACGGGCCGGTGCCGTAGAAGCCTTTGTACTGTGATAGTACTGTCGTGCCCAGGCCGTCCGCATCCATTGACGGTTATCAACGCTTGGAGGGGCTTAGTCGTGTAAGACGAGACACGACGACGACGAGAAGTCCATACCACCCGAGGGAAGAAGACCGGGGGAAGGAAGACACACGTCGGACATAACCACGGGAGGGCCAGGTCGTGTAAGACGAAACACGATGCAGTGTTCATCCATACGGGAGTGAACGAAGACCTGGGGAAGGAAGGCAGACGTTGGACCTTTCCACGTATATCTGGGGAAGGACGATAGACGCTGGACCCTACTACAGAGCCCTGGGGAAGGAAGATAGAAGCTGGACCCATCCATGAGAGAACCGGTCGTGACCAGACTGTGGCTGTGACCAGGCCTGCTCGCGTTATAGCTAGGGCTATATATATTTTGTATATATTTTCTATTGAACTTCGGTTAAAGATAACTATAAGAGCACAGATAATTCATAGAGTAGGGATCTTCTTTGCAGGGATTATACGCTACCACGATTTGAATCCTGTATACCTGCTCAAAGAATTATATGTCAGTATTGCATTAATTTGCTTTGGTTGTCATTACAGGTCTTCCTTTCCAACCTCCTTGATCCAGACAAGGTGACAGATTGAATCGAACTCCCTCGTTGGCCAGGATCAGTGCCCGAGTGCGTTCCCAGTAGCCTGACAGTTTGTCTTGGGGACCCTGCGCACTCTG
Organism: Hanleya hanleyi; assembly: GCA_036873755.1. Lineage (NCBI taxonomy): Eukaryota > Metazoa > Mollusca > Polyplacophora > Lepidopleurida > Hanleyidae > Hanleya > Hanleya hanleyi. The sequence continues at coordinate 38,013 of JAVTVY010009924.1, read as the reverse complement.
TGGATCTGAAACATCCATTATCCCACGTTATAGAAGTAGAAACGTTTCAGTTTCTTGGTCTTGGCATTAGAATAGGTTAACCAGAAGACTATACTGTGAAGTCATGTGGCTCTGTCAATATGTCGGCACCTCTTCCCACTTGCCTTATATGTGTTGTAATTTAATATGTTCACATATACAATACAATAAAAGCGTGACTGTGATGCAAATCCTCATCATTTTTGGTTCTTGTGATGTTTTAGAAATATGCTATCAGTATATTTGTCTGTGAAATCATAGGACATAGGTCATTCTCAGAACATTTTCCTTGTTAAAGAACTCAGCAGAGTCTGGAAAATTCGTGGACAGCCTTGTTCAAAAATCGTCCGCGTTAAGGGCATTTTTTTTCTTGCCTAGAGTTTGGAAGCCTACTTTGCCCCAAATGTCCTCGCACTTCCACATTGTTGATATGATGGGGAACAACTGCATTTCATCTAAATGATCTCCTGATATGCCTTAAGCTGTACAGTAGCTGTGTTCCACGTGAATATCTGAGGAATCAATTATAATGTACATTGTTCGTGTACGATCGGATAACAAAGAGAAGACCTGGAAAAACAGACCTTTCTCCGCAGTCATGGCAATGCAATTTATCTCTGAGCCACCGTAATTCCGACTTTCACTGCCATATTTGAAGAACTAAAATGTCTGAGTTTGGTAAGATGTTCATTAAGATCGGGTTTATTTGATTTAAGCATATGGCGGTGATATATCAATACCAATCAATTTCCTCTCAACTGAATACAGGGAATGTCCCTGATAGCCTCTGCACAGCTTGTTAGGACCTCCTCCCGGGGCATTTGTTTGGTGGGTGTCACATATTTTTTTCTACATACAGCACACTGTTTTTGATTAGGGTCCGCCTGTGGAAGGTTTCTACCGTTCAAATCATGAACGCCATAGCAGCAGACAGCTTTGATCAAATCAGAGAGTGAAGAAAGCACGTTTCTTAGATAACCCCTAGACTAATGACACTAACCAGTTAAACAACCTTACGTGCAGAGATTACTTTGCTCTGAATTATACATTGACACTATGGCACGGCTGCAGGCTTCTGGACCGGGAGAACTGAGAGAAAAATTAACAGACCCTGGTATCCTTTATCCATCAAACTGGGATTTCAGATCAATAGCGTTTAACTTAATTGTCTCTGAGAACCTGTTATTTCTTTTTCCGTGTGGGTCCAGAAATTCAGAGAAAATCTGCACGTTTTGGAACTTGCAAATCTCCGAGATATTCAACAAAGAATGCACTATCTGATTGTGCCTCGGTAAAACCACGTTTTCTCTGGAGAAATACGGCAATACAGGTATAAGTCACCACGAGATTTCGATCTTGAACATAAATATGTTGAATAATGGATCTTCAGAAGATTAGTATTCGATCCGTATTACTTTTCCGTTTGTTCCTAATCTATAATCTGTGATGCAATTGAGCTTATTTGTTAACTCTTAGGTGATATATCTAAGGATTGCATATAACGATTACTCTACTTTCTGAACAAGATTAAACGATTTGTTTCAACATAACCTAACATCCCCACTACACATCCCGCATCCACCTTTGTCGTAGCGGAGTGATTTATAACCGGACAATATCATATCTACCGATTACCGTATCATAAAATACAGTCTGATTGGCGTGTAAAATCCACGTCGTCACCATTTTCATGAGTGGAAAATCTTATCACCGGTTGAGGTTCTTTGAAATGCAAGTTGAGGATAAGCCAGTCATCCGTATCCGAACCACAAATATAGCTCGGATATTGTCGTCTACCGTGTTAACCAAGAATCTTCCTCCGATGTGACATACTGGGGATCAATAAGAGATTACATCGCGTGTTAGTTCAACTGCATGTCTCTCAGTTATATCTGATATTGGAACCACTAAATACATAGAACATTTTTATCCTCGTAGTTTAATTTTTCTGGACAGTTTTTCACACGATTCATGCCCATGAGCGCGATGCCGATCGTGTTATGCGAAGACGGTATTGAGTATGCTGACGCAGAACATCTCTGTGGGTCACAATGTCCTGCTGTATGTCTGACCTGATACCTGTAATAAGCTGTTTACGCTTCCAGTTGATAGTAAGTTGCTGATGACGGTCGTGAAATTTTCACAAATACATTTTTTCTATCCCAGATAATTCATTCATCAAATCGTTCGAAACGCAGATTACACTTTTGAAACAATGATAATTGACTATCATGACTATATAATATCGCTTGGAATAGATCTGGTAAGCTCAAAATCAGACAGCAGTCTGTGATCTCTGACCATGTGATTAATCATCGATGAAACAGCTTTCAGGGAACCATATATACCCAGTATAAAGGAAACTGACGATGTTAAAAAGGTTACACAAGATGTGACCTTATCTGACATGCCACTCGATCCGTTCCGATTAAACGCCCAATAGCTCAGCGGTCATTTAAGGTGTGAGCGATTGATTGACTGATCTAAGCCGACATGGTGGTAGATATGATATTTCTAGCTCGGACTCTTCTTGCGATATGTCATTCCACGTAAAGGAGAATATTACAACACATATAAGGGAAGTGGGAAGAGGTGCCGACATACTGACTGAGTCACATGACTTCACTGTATAGTCTCCCGGTTAACCTATTCTAAAGCACATACCAAGAATCTAAAGATTCGTGATATGTGTTGTATCTCAGGTACGCTTTTATTGTACCTGTTCATGTGGCAACTTGGATGATATGACCACACGGCCCCTAGCACCGGCATAAGCGGTATTAGATACAAATCTAGAGAGCTATGGCCATCAAGGGCATTTTAGAACTAAAATCTATCGCACTTCTCGGAACAGTTTCTGGTTGAAAGCCGAACCTAGATTGATTTCTCAGAATACGCTATTTTCGAGCATAATAGAAGCGAACAATGTCTTCTAAATTCAGTTCATCGCTTCGAGTGCATTTTTCGGACATATTATATCCTATGCCGGAACTATGCAGCAAACTCGTTCACTTTTGGAAATGAAGCGGGAAATTGCAAGCGTCTAGTCCGTCATTCATAATCCAGCCGTCGTCCATTAGAGAATATCCGCGTCCATAATCCAAAGACCTATTCCATTTTCCACATAACAGTATTAGCACCAAATTCAAAAAGACAATCATAGTATACATAAACATAGGCTTGTTTCCTGCAAGAGAGAAGCGGTCAACAGTTTTCAATGATGCCGGCAAGACATCATGATGTTCAAAAATATCAAATCCGTATCGCTGATCAGTATTCTTAATCCATAATATTCGTTATAGAGTCGTCATCTAAAAAAAAGGATGTATCTCAGTCACGCTTTGATTGTGACTGTTCATATGAGTACCATGAGGATCTTGAAGTACATGGTCTCATACGGCCCCTAGCCCCGGGTTAAGCGGAATTAAACACAAGTTACGAAACGTAGCGCCATAGATCTTGCACACTACGTTCGTATTTTGCTATCAGCATGCGATATGTATCGCCAAATTTGAGAAACTTTGAGTGGAGGCGCTTGGTGGAATAGCCCTGTTTTATAAGTTTCTGCAACAATGTTTGTGACGTTGATTAAAATCATCACATTTAACACAGGATCTAGCAAATGCTACTAAGCGAGATATGTATACGCCATATGCAGGTCCCACTGGAATATTACTATCCAGAAAGGGATAGTTTACGATATCGAAATTGTAATCATCTCTTTTGTCATAAAGTCGACGAGAGAGAATGCCCGCTTCATTTTTTATAGAGATAGAGATCTAAATAAGATGTGCCTGTAGGGCTATCTGTAGTTTCCTTCAAATCCAGTGAAGGTGGATATATATCCTTCACTGCGTCATTTATATAGCGATTATCCACAGCGAGAAGATCGTCTATATAGCGTTTGGTGAATGAGAAGGAACGGGCTTTGAATGGATCGGTTTTGAAAGCGCCTGCATATAGTCATATTCATAAGAGAACAGATACAGGTCAGCCAACAGGGGTGCACAATTAGTACCCATTGGAATACCTATATGCTGCTGATATATTGTGTTGCCAAATTTCACATAGATATTATTGAGAAATTCAAGCAACTCTATAAACAAAGAAACATCCCATGAATGATATCTCTTGTATGTAGTAGAGCTAAAGAACGCTTTATGGCTTCCGACATTAATATATCTACAACCAGTTTTCTTGAACACAGATACTATTAATGAACTTAGGCAGTCAATAAGGTCCTGATGAGGGATTGTAGTATAGAGTCGAGAAATCCCATGTGGATACATGTCTGTACGGTATGTGACCTTTAGCATCAAGTTCTTCCGTAAGACATTTTGAGTTTTCAATATCCACATACATTCAACGCCAGAGTTCTTGAAAATAGTGGCGCAATACCTTTCCCAAAATGCTTTTACCTCCTGAAGGGCCCTCGTCAATAGGGTTGAAAGAAGCTTGGTGGTGCAGCTTCTAGAACCAGCTATGAATCTAGCGTTGTATGGTGATTTATGCATTTTGGGAGTCCAGTATATTTTTGGTATGTCGTTATGATTGGTTGGAAGACAAATGCCTCTTTCCCTGAGAAACTTTTTGTGATTGTTAAATAAATCTTCCAGATTAAATGCAGTTTGGGAGTAAGTAGACGTATTTGATGAAGATATGTCTACATTCAATTCTTTAACCAGCACCTGGTAATAGTAATATTTACATATGAATATTATATTATTCGGAGCTTTGTCTGCTGGGACTATGACGAATTTACTCTGGAGATTTGCTAGAACTTCTTGAGAATTGAGGTTTCTCAGAACTTGTTTTGCTTGGGGAAGAGTACTTCTGTCAATATGGCGGATTGTTTCAACGACCTTGCTCTTGGTGAGGTCCAGCCAATCAGCGAGTACTGTAGGTTCAACTTTTTCTCGCTTAGACCAATCAATAACGTACTGTTCCAATGCAGACAGGACTATCTTCTGGTCGGCCTTCAGATTTATTCTTCTTGGCTCTCTATATTTAGGTCCCTTCATCAGGAGTAATTTCAGATCCTTATCACTCACCACATCAAGGTCACCAGTCACAATATGTTTGCATGGTGTATAGATAAAGTTCGACGATTCACAATTTACAGTCTCACAGAACTGTAAAATTTCAGACCATATTGTGAAATATTTCATTTTAGTACGTTTGGGATTTTCTTAGTTTATTTTTCTCAATTTGGATATTCTGATTTTTCAATAGAAAATAGCTTCCTTGGTTGGAATTCCATTGGTAACCTGTTTTTTATTCATTCAACTACATGGACGTCATCTTGGATTTCAAGAAGACTGCAAATAAATTGCTGACATCATCAAATGTTTCGATGATATTCGCTGATGTCAATAAATAAAGCGCATTTGCTGATATTATGAAATGATTTACTGATATCACCAACAAATAAAGCGCATTTGCTGATATCAGCAAATACTTTGCGGATATCAGCAAATCCTTTGGTGATATCAAATGATTTGGTGATATCATTAGATGATTTGATGATATCTCTAAGTATTTGATGATATCAGTAAATATTTAATGATATAAGCAAAATTTGAATTCATGATATCAACAAATAGTTGATAATATCACCAAATACTGAATAATAAGTAAAACGGCTTGCTATACGACCGGTTTTCTCTCTTGTGGAAAAGTATATATATACCTTATGTCTGCCTGGATATCGGTGCTAATAGTGTCGTGTGAATAATTACAACACATAAGGGAAGTGGGAAGAGGTGCCGACATACTGACAGAGCCACATGACCTCAAGATGTAGTCTTCTGGTTAACCTATTTTAAAGCGCATATACCAAGAGTCTAACGATTCGTGATGTGTGTTGTATCTCTGATGCGCTTCTATTGTACCTGTTCATGTGGCAGCTTGGGTGACATGACCACACGGCCCCTAGCACCGGCATAAGCGGTATTAGATACAAATCTAGAGAGCTATGATGGAAATGCTCTGAAATGCAAAGACCGTTCGCTTATTATGGACGACGGCTGGCTTCTGGATGTCGGACGGGCGTTTCAATCTTTCGTGCCTTGATATGTCGACATGTAGGCCTAAACCTACATCTGGGGCAAAGCTAGATGGGCGAACAATGGTTATGATGAAGTTTTTCTGTTATGTTATATAAGATGTAATGAATATCCGCTATCATCTGTTGAAATATTAGTTCTGAGAGACCTTCCGGAAATACTCCCCACTAAGGGTGCATAAACTTACCCCGAGTAGATTTATACTTCTCTTGATTATGATATGCAGATATCTCTTACATTTTTATATGATAGACAGAGGGGATGTTTCATCCCGGTAACGAAGTGCTTCGTCACGCAGAATACAGGTAAGCCAGAAGTATCCAATGCCATGCATATGTTTAATTTGTAATCTTACCTTCCTGTGATTTGCATTTGAGTCGGTGACTATCCAGTACAAGAATCAAACTATCAAATTGGACTCTGGATATGAAGGATGCCATGTATGCACATTTCACTCCATCAATCTCATCCCCAGAAATTGAGTCCTCGTTGCGAAGAAAGGCAAAACACATTTATGCCGAAGGAAACATGCTTACCAGTAGTCACTAATACAATCTAAGATGCGCAAAATGTTTTGCCAATAAATTATAAAGAAGACATCCACACTGAATTGGAAATGTTCGTTGATGTCGGATGTTCAAACGACTAGTAAGTAGATAATCTATCGAGAAAGAAATCGAGTCCCGTTTTCAGTAGGAGTAGTTGATTCATGTTGGAGATTTGTGTGAGCAGAAAAACAAAATGATCGTACTGGGCGGTCAAATTAATCTCTACAGAAAGTTATTTGATAAACAAATTTCATGAATGTTGAGGTTCCTTTCCGTACACAGGGATGGTTTTCTTCACAATGGCTTTCCTCACAACGAGTGTGTGCAATCCTTGTCAATGAACAGTAGCCTTTCATCACCAGAGAGAGGTATATGTTATTGGTTTTCTCCTCCAAATTTCACTTGAACAATAATAATGAGACATTTTATTATTGAACGACAGAAATTGGAGCGATATGCAAGATGTTAGGTGACCATATGACTATAGGAAAGGTTCCCGCGGCATCTCACATAGCCTAATATCTCAACCGCGCTTTTATTGCAGCTGTTCATGTGAAGAAAAAGCCAATGAGTGATACAGTAATAAAGCCTTGTAGTTTAAGCGTTTAATATATCGACGGCCAGTCTCTTTGCACTTTCATCTAATTAATTAATTGAGACGTTCTATAAGATTAAGTTGAGGAACGGTAGTATAGAAAGTATAGAGAAATCCCAGCTGGGTAAGATTCTATACGATATATCTCCATTCGTAGCAAGTGCCTTCGTCAGAAAAAAGGTTGTTTTAAGATCCATATCCATTCAATACTTGAATTTCTTGAAATAACAGCAGATTGTTTTCTTCCCAAAAGGCGTTATTTCTTGTAGGGTTCTAATCAGCAGGGTGGATATACGTTTGGTAAGAAAACTTTCGTCACTACTAATATATCTAGTTTTGTATTGTGTTTCATGTATTATAGGTGTCTAGTATAATTTAGATATATTGATATGTGTGATTGAGAGCCTGTTTCGTTGAGAATCTCTGTGTTTTAAATATACTTTCTAGATGCTTCTGACTTCTTACCGCGCACGATTAAATAGTTGCAAAAACACATGGCGTTCAACAGCACCTAGTAAAACTAAGTTCACAAATGCATGGTTTTTGTATACAATTAGCAGTCTAGGAACATTAATATCCAGGGAAGTCTTCCTTGTCGTCGATTTAACGTAAACAATTCTCGTTTGGTTCCAGTTTTGTTTATAGTGTCCCTTCTTATCTAAACAATTTAACAGTATTCAATATCGAATACAACATGACCTGGATGGTGTAAAATTGGGATAAAACTCAATAAACACTTTTCTTTAAGAACGGCAGTTTTCAATATGCCCCTTGACGATCGGGTGTTCACGTGATCGGAAATGTTCGTTGCCTACATAGACAATATGCAAGTCGCTAGGTGAGCTCGTGAGAGCAGAATCTGGAAAGGTTGATTTGCAATACCTCCAAGATTGGAAGATGGACACCGGCAAGGTGCCTAAGATGTCGATAAGACATCGTGGTGTTCCTGTCCACTAAAGGAGAGCGTTGGACATACGTGATGAAGAAGCTCTGTGGGCCATGTTCTCACACACTCAGCTATTTGTTCCGAAGAAAACTGGACCAAAGATTATTATTTACGAATTTATCATGCAGTTTTCGCGAAGAAAACAATCACAGGGATCACTTTTGGTTCTTGTGATGTTTTAGAGATATGCAGTCAGTATATTTGTCTGTTGGGTCATATGAGTTCTTGTCAGTACGCCGGAATTCTTCTTCACCACCCTTTCAATATTGTGTTTAATTGTTGGCTGCATATGGTGAGATTCTGCTGGTGGGCACGGTTCGTCCCCGATGCTTGCCCTCTGCACAAACCATTGTGATTTTAGTTTTAGAACTTCCAAACTTGGTGAAGAATGAGGTGCTAGGTCGGCGTCGGGCATCACAGGCATTTTCCTACAGATGACGTGAAAGGGCTATAACATCATCGCTGTGGAATATTTGTATCTAATACCGCTCAGGCCGGTGCTGTGGGCCGTGCGTTCAGGCCATTCAATATGCATGTTCACATGAACATCTACAGTAAAAGCATGACTATGATGCAGATCATAACAGGGATCATATTTGGTTCTTGTGAGGTTTTAGAAATATGCAGTCAGTATATTTGTCTGTAGGGTCATAGGACTTCTTGTCAGTACACCGGCATCGTTCTCCACCACCCTTCTAACATTGCGTTTCAGTAATCCACCACGTTCGTCAGGGAGAATGTGAATACAAGCGTCTAGTCCGTCATTCATAATTCAGCCGTCGTTCATTAAAGAATATCCGCGTCCATAATCCAAAGACCTATTCCATATTTATATAACAGTATTAGCACCAAATTCAAAAAAGACAATCATAGTATACATAAACATAAGCTAATTTCCTGCAAGAGAGAAGCGGTGAACAGTTTTCAATGATGCCGACAAGACATCATGATGTTCCAAAATATAAAATCCGTATCGCTGATCAGTATTCTTAATCCATAATAATCGTTCTAAAGTCGTAATCTAGAGAATGGTGTATCTCAGTCACGCTTTGATTGTGACTGTTCATATGAGCACCATTAGGATCTTGAAGTACATGGGTTCATACAGCCCCTAGCCCCGGGTTAAGCGGAATTAGACACAAGTTACGAAACGTAACGCCATAGATCTTGCACGCTACGTTCGTATTTTGCTATCAGCATGCGATATGTATCGCCAAATTTGGAGGAAAAGCCCTGTTTTATAAGTTTCTGCAACAATGTTTTGTGACGTTGATTGAAATCGTCACAATTAACACAGGATCTAGCAAATGCTATTAGGCGAGATATGTATACGCCATATACAGGTCCCACTGGAATATTACTGTCCAGAAAGGGATAGTTTACGATGTCGAAATCGTAATCATCTCTTTTGTCATAAAATCGACGAGAGAGAATGCCCGCTTCATTTTTGTAGAGATATAGATCTAAATATGATGTGCCTGTAGGGCTATCTGTAGTTTCCTTCAAATCCAGTGAAGGTGGATATATATCCTTCACTGTGTGATGGATTTGTTTTCAATTGTTTTCAGCGTTCAGTTATAAAAAAAATAGTCAGAAAGTATTTGTGCCTTGGGATGGTGTTTTAGAATATAGTTTACCTTGCAAATCATCTTGAATGGATATTCTTGGCAGAGTCAGTTGTATTTTAATGTTTGTCATATTAACATCGATTACTCATTTGGGAAAGAAATAAGAATCATAGCCCCGTATCTCTGTTCCAGGTCAAAACAGCGGCCTGTGGATTAGAAATTTTACATATAAAATAGCTCAATGTGATATACATACTATTTCACCGATCTAGAATGGACACAAAATGAAGGTTATGTGGTGTTTGGTACGTGAAGGCATGTGGACAAATATCCAGCATCGGAAGGAACATTATTCTCCTTGTTAAAGTGAGGAAACTCTATTGAAAGTCTTGTTCTAAAATCGTTCGCGTTAAGGGCAATGTTTTTTTGCCTAGAATTTGGAAGCCTAATTTGCCCCAAATGTCCTCGAACTTCCATATTGTTGATATGATGAGGAACAACTGCATTTCATCTAAATTATCTCCTGATATGCATTAGGCTGTAGAGTAGATATGTTCTATCTGAGGAATTAAGTATGTTGCACATTATACATGTACGAGCAGATAACAAAGAGAATACCTGAGAAAATAGACCTTTCTCCGCAGCCATGGAAATGCAATTTGTGTCTGATATAATTTCGAACTTCACTTCCATATTTGAAGTACCAAAATGCCCCGAGTTTCGTAATATGATCATTATGATGGGGTTTATTCGATTTAAGCATCAGGCGGTGATATATTAATATCAATCAATTTCCCCTTAACTGAATACAGAGAATGTTTTCGATAGCTTCTGCACAGCTTGTTAGGATCTCCTCCCCGGAACATTTCTGTGGTGGGTGTCACGTATTTTTTTCTATACACAGTCCAATGTTTGCGATTAGGGTCCGCTTGTGGAGGGTTTCTACCGTTCAAATCTTGAACGCCATAGCAGCAGACATCTTTGATCAAATCAGAGAACGAAGAACGCACGTTTCTTAGATAACACCTAGACTAATGAAACTAACCAATTAAACTACCTTACGTGCAGAGATTACTTGCTCTGAATTATACATTGCCACTATGGCACGACTGCAGGCTTCTGGACCATAGCGTTTAACTTAATTGTCTCTGAGAAACCGTTATTTATTTTTTTCGTGTGGGTCCGGAAATTCAAGGAAAATCCGCACGTTTTTGGACTTCCAAATCTCCAAGATATTCAACATAGTAGATACAATCTGTCCGCGATAATCTTTTGATTAATTGTGGTGACTGTTAAAATGTGCCACGGTAAAACCACGTTTTCTCTAGAGAAATATGGCAGTATGCGTATAAGTCACTACGAGATTCCGATCTTGACCATAAATGTTGAGTAATGGATCTCCAGACGATTTGCATCGATCCGTATTACTTATCCGTTTGTTCCTAATCAGTAATTTATGATGCCTGTTTGTTAATTCTTTGGTGATACTCGTAAGGGTTGCATTTCACGATTAATCTACTTTCTAAACAAGATTAAACGATTTGTTTTAACATAGCCTAGCATCTTCACTACACATCCCGCATCCAACTTCGCCGTAGCGGAGTGCTGATATGGTTGCCAGCACTTATAATTGAACAATATCCTATCTACCGATTACCGTATCATAAGAAGCTGTCTGACGTACTGACGTGCAAAAGCCACGTCGTCATCATTTTCATCGGTAGAAAGTCTTATCACCGGTTGAGGTACGGTGAAATGCAAGTTGATAAGCCAGTGATCCGTATCCGAACCACAAATGTAGCTCAAATATAGTCATCAACAAGGTTAACAAAGAATTTTCCTTCGATGTGACCTACCGGAGATCATTAAGAGCTTACATCGCGTGTTAGTTCAACTGCAGGACTCTCAGATATATCTGATATTGGAACCATTCTATACATAGAACAAGTTAATCCTCGTAGTCTTATTTTACAGGAGAGTTTTTCACACGATTCATGCCCAGGAGCACGATGCCGATCGTGTTATACGAAGACGGTATTGATTATTCTGACGCAGAACATCTCTGTGGGTCACAATGTCCTGTTGAATGTCTGACCTGATACCTGTAATAAGCTGTTTACGCTTCCAGTTGTTAGTAAGTTGCTGATGACTGTCGTCGTGACATTTCCACAAATACGTTTTTTCTATCCCAGATAATTCATTCATCGAATCGTTCGAAACGCAGTCTGTGATCTCTGACCATGTGATTCATCATCGATGAAACAGCTTTCAGGGAACCATATATACCCAGTATAAAGGAAACTGACGATGTTAAAAAGGTTACACAAGATGTGACCTTTTCTCACATGCCACTCGATCCTTTCCGGTCATCGGTCATCGGTCATGTAAGGTGTGAGCGATTGATTGACTGATCTAAGCCGACGTGGTGGTAGATATGATATTTCTAGCTCGGATTCGTCTTGCGATACGTCATCCCACATTAAGGAGAATATGTCACATCAGTCAAAGGCAGTCTAGAACTAAAATCTATCGCAGTTCTCGGAACAGTTTCTGGCTGAAAGTTGAACCGAGATTGATTTCGCAGAATACATAACGTTATTTTCGAACACAATAGAAGCGAACAATGTCTTCTAAATTCAGTTCACCCATTCGAGCGCATATTTTGGAACAAGATTTATGGGAATTATATCTTCGGACATATTATATCCTACTCGAATCATTGGAACTGACTAATAGAAAAAGTCGAAACTATGCAGCAAACTCGAAATACCTTTAGGAAATGGAGCGGGAAAGTCTACAATAAAATCCAGATCATATCGTGAAATATTTTATTTCAGGACGTTTAGTACTATTTTTTGCTCAATTTGGACAATCTGATTTTTCAATAGAAAATAGCTTCCTTAGCTGGAATTCCATTGGTAACCTTTTTTTTTCATTCAGTCACTTGGACGTCATTTTGGATTTCAAGATGATTGCCATGTGTCACCTATATTTCCGAATATTCACATCGCTATAAAGTCAATATATACCTATTGTAGATTTTAATAATGTACCGTCAACATAACTAATATTTAGAATTCAACATGGCCCCCTTAATCCAAGATGGCGGATAATGCAAGATGGGCGTCATACGAAGGAGTGTATAGTCCTCTATTCTACGGCGTGTGACAAAATTTCAATGGTTGTACATGTACCTCATATTCACATCATATAATCTCCCGGACAACAAATTGAAGAAACTGTTATCTGCTGCTGCAAATCGAAGGAGGACATGGAATGCCACTTTTCCGCCTGTCTGTTCAACCCAAGTCTCAATGTGTTTGTTCAGTTTTGCTTCTTGTGATGTTTTAGAAATAAGCAGTCAGTTCATTTGCCTGTGGGTAATATGACTTCTTGTCAGGACTCCGGCATCTTTTTCAATCACCCTTTGTGTTTAATTCATGGATGTTTCCGATTTATGAATGCGAAACTAAGGTAACATGTTGTTGTGTCACTACCAGGATTACGAGGCTTAAACTTTTCACATTATATATGGGCAGGGTCTACAACAAAATGTGGGCTAAACCCAGCAAAGACGTCATAGCGACTTCATCTTTTCGGAAGGCATTTTTCTCGGCTTTCTTTGGACCATTTTTTTCGATTTTTTTTTCTGTTGCAAATATGTTGAAGTATGCTGGGGAGTCATTATTTCATGCACAATAGTTTTTTTGCACATTTTAATAGGCAAGAAAAAGTCGACAAAACAAAACATTCTGTGGATTGATCATAGACGTCATTATGAATTCACACAGGATCCTCTGCATCCAGGATTGCGGTAATGGACTCAATATGAGCCCGAAATAGTTAGGTTTATATTCAGGAAGTACCAGTTTTTAATTTTTTTAGTTTTGCACGAAGAGTAGAAAGGTTGGTATGGCGAGTAGGAGCGGGGGTGGGGGGTGGGGTGATAGCACCTCCGGTCGGATGGCCAGTTGAAAAATGAAGTCACAGAGGTAATCTTCACTGCAGTTATACCTTTTGGAATACGTCACCAAATTTTATTTCAGAAACTGGATTGACAAGGCAATAATCTCTCAGGCGCCTTATCTCCAATTTTCTCAAGCGATAAGTTTCAAACAATAATGGTAAAATGCTATAGAAGCGTACAGAAGCTCAGGTCTTTGTAGATTGTGTCGAATTTCACCTATCCTCGTGCTGGGAGAGGGGGTGGCAATTATATCTTGGTCTTCATATAAATATTCACAACCGAAGCAAAAGTGATATACTGTATACTTCAGAAAACAACTGGGAAATTAATTCGCATTAAAAAATACTGGTCGGTAATGCAGAAGTGACAGACAATGGAAACTTCATGATTACAAGCGTCTGGTCCGTCATTCATTATTCAGCCGTCGTCCATTGAAGAATGTCCGCGTCCATAATCCAAAGACTTATTCCATATTCCATGTAACAGTGTTAGCACCAAATTCAAAAAGACAATCATAGTATTCATAAACATAGGCTAGTTTCCTGCCATGAGAAACTCATAGTTAAACTTATTTTGATGAACTCTGCACATTTTAAAGTTGCAAGAAATTCTTGTTACCTAGCAGCTAGTTTGGAAGATCTTCATAGTCGGGTGAGAGATGATTTGATTTTAAGGTATTTGAAAGAAATCGATTTTTTTAAATAAATTTTAATGTATATACCAGTTCTTTGATACGTCTATCACTTTTAGATTATTATGTTGTTGACTTAACTTATTGACATCCTTACAGTTTATCTGAAATATTTCTGAACGATACGTTAAATCGAATTCTCTCTCTCTCTCTCTCTCTCTCCCTCTATTTCGAGGTAATGAGTAATTAATCTAAGATAAGTTAACTGTTACGTAGACTCCGTCGTTTAATACATTGTAGGCAGGGATACAACTCTATTCTTGCCGAAAACCTAAAAAAGATAAGATCGCCAAACATGAAAGCATTCAAATGCTTCCAAATTTGTTCATGCACTGGACAGCTGGTTTCAGTCATGTTGGAGTCACGAGTACTGTACCAACTGTGTGGAAAAGGGAAGAGCTCATTTGTTTAAAATAGCCTGATAAAGCGGATCACAGAAAAGCGTATCGAGGTACCTACTCACCAGTACAGTCGGTAAATTCACGAGAAAATCGCTGATGCCAGACGGTGGCTTCGATGCCTTTCATTGTCACAGTGTCATTCAAACACTCCTGTATTTCAGTTTCCACACCAATAAAGTTAAAAGTAATGCAAAATAACCACGGTCTGGTTTGTTGATCTGGAAGGTTTCTTCGGCTCCACCTTGAAAGACGGGATCCTGTACAAGTTATATAAGTTTGGACTGGAGGGTACACTATGCATCGTTTCTCAATAATTCAA
The DNA here is from genome assembly GCA_036873755.1 of Hanleya hanleyi. Lineage (NCBI taxonomy): Eukaryota > Metazoa > Mollusca > Polyplacophora > Lepidopleurida > Hanleyidae > Hanleya > Hanleya hanleyi. The sequence continues at coordinate 22,895 of JAVTVY010009924.1, read as the reverse complement.
GCGACTGAAAAGTCCATAATCGCGTAAACAAGTATGTTTCTGACTGGATAGAGACAGAAATTGGTGTTCCTCAAGGCAGCGCAATGGCACCTGCTCTGTTTGCCAATTACGTACGTGAAATGGTAAACACCACGCAATCCTTATTAAGGAGTAATAGCCTTTCATCACCAGAGAAAAGTATATGTTATCGGAATTCTCCGCTAAATTTCACATGAACATTAATAATGAGAAAGTCAGCTATTGAACGACAGAAAATCCAATGAGTGATACAGGAACACAGCCTTGTAGCTTAAGCGATTAACATATCGACGGACAATTACTTTGCACTGTGATATAATTAATTAACTGACAAGTTCTGTAAGATTCAGTTTAGGAGTGGTAGTATAGAGAGAAATCCCAGGTGGATAAAATTCTATACGATACATCTTCATTCGTATCAAATGCCTTCGTCGGAAGAAAATGGTTGTTTTAGTATCCATATCCATTCAACACCTGAATTTCATGAAATAACAGCAGATTGTTTTCTTCCCAAGCGGCGTTATTTCTTGTAGGGTTCTAATCAGCAGGGTGGATATACGTTTGATAATAAAACTTCTGTCACCAGTTATAAATCTAGATCTGTATGGTGTTTCATGTATTTTAGCTGTCTAGTATAATTTTGATATACTGGTATGAGTGTTTGAGAGCCCGTTTCGTCGAGAATCTCTATGTTTTAACTATACTTTCCAGATGTTTCTGACTTATCACTGCGCGCGATTAAATATCTGCAAAAACAGATAGCGTTCAACAGCACCCAGTAAAAAGGAGTTCGCAAATGCATACTTCTGGTATACAATTAACAGTCTAGGAACATTAATATCCAGAAAAATCTTCTATGTCGCAGATTTAAAGTCAACAATTCTCGTTTAGTTCCACTTTTGTTTGTAGTATCCCTTCTTATCTAAACATCGAATATAAAATGACATGGATGATGAATAAAATTGAGATAAATCCCAATAAATAGTTCTCTTTAAGAGAGCAGTAACTGAGAAGGTTCATTTGCAATACCTCCGACATTGGAAAATGGACACTGGCAAGGTGCCTTTGGTGTCGCTAACACCATTACAGTGTTTCTGCCTGCTAGAGGAGAGCGTTGGTCACACGTGATGAAGAAGCTCTATGAGTCATGTTCCCACACACTCAGCTGTTTTTCCGACGAAAAGTAGAAAAAAGCTATTTTATTTCTCAAAAGATTATTATTTATTGATTTACGATGTCGTTTTTGCGAAGAAAACCATCACATGGATCACTTTTAGTTCTTGCGATGTTTTAGAAATATGCAGTCAGTATATTTGTCTGTGGGATCATATGACTTCTTGTCAATACGCCGGAATTCCTTTTCCATCACCATTTTAATATTGCGTTTATCTGCATATGGTGATATTCTGCTGGTGGGTACGATTCGTCCTCGACACCTGCCTCTATCGGGAATTTCAGAAACCGGTTGTACAATTGTTTTCAGCATCCAGTTATAAAAAAAATAGTCAAAAAGTATTTGTGCAATGGTGTAGTGTTTTAGAATATAGTTTACCTTGAACATCATCTTGAATGGATATTCTTGGCAGAGCCAGTCGTATTTTAATGTTTGTGATATTAAATTCAATTACTCATTTAAGAAAGAAAATAGGAATCACAGCCTCGTGTACGCTCGGTCACCTATACTCTCATTATCTTTGTCCCATCCAGGTCAGAACAGCGGCCTATGGATTAGAAATGTTACATAATAAATGTATGTGATACACTTACTATTTGACCGATATACCGATCTAGAATGGACACAAAACGCAGGTTATGTGGTATTAGGTACGTGAAGGCATGTGGACAAATGTCTAGCATAGGGAGGGACATTCTCATTCTCAGAACATTTTCCTTGTTAGAGAACTCAGCAGAGTGAGGAAAATACGTGGACAGCCTTGCTCTAAAATCGTCCGCGTTAAGGGCATTTGTTTTCTTGCCTAGAATTTGGAAGCCTACTTTGCCCCAAATATCCTCGCACTTCCACATTGTTGATATGATGGGGAACAACTGCATTTCATCTAAATGATCTCCTGATGTGCATTAAGCTGTAAGTAGCTGTGTTCCACGTGAATATCTGAGGAATCAATTATAATGCACATTGTTCATGTACGATCGGATAAAAAAGAGAAGACTTGAAAAAATAGACCTTTCTCGGCAGACATGGCAATGCAATTTGTCTCCGATGCACCATAATTCCGACTTTCACTGTCATATTTGAAGAACTAAAATGTCTCGAGTTTGGTAATATGTTCATTAAGATCGGGTTTAATTGATTTAGGCATATGGCGGTGATATATTAATATCAATCAATTTCCTCTCAACTGAATACAGGGAATGTGCCTGATAGCCTCTGCACAGCTTGTTAGGACCTCCTCCCCGGAACATTTCTGTGGTGGGTGTCACGTATATTTTTCTACACACAGTCCAATGTTTGCGATTAGGGTCCGCCTGTGGAAGTTTTCTACCGTTCATATCGTTTACTCCATAGCAGGAGACAGATCTGATCAATCAGAGAATGAAGAACGCACGTTTCTTAGATAACCCCTAGACTAATGACACTAACCAGTTAAACAACCTTACGTGTAGAGATTAGTTTGCTCGGAATTAAAAATTTCCACTATGGCACGGCTGCAGGCTTCTGGGCCGGGAGAACTGAGAGAAAAATTAAACAGACCCTGGTATCCGTTATCCATCAAACTGGGATTTCAGATCAATAGCGTTTAACTTAATTGTCTTTGAGAACCCGTTATTTATTTTTTCCGTGTGGGTCCGGGAATTCAAGGAAAATCCGCACGTTTTTGGACTTGCAAATCTCCAAGATATTCAACAAAGAAGGTACAGTCAGTCCGCGATAATCTTTTGATTACGGTGACCGTTAAAATGTGCCACGATAAAACCACGTTTTCTCTAGAGAAATATGACAGTACGCGTATAAGTCGCTACGAGATTCCGATCTTGACCATAAATGTTGGATCTCCAGACGATTTGCATCGATCCGTATTACTTATCCGTTTGTTCCTAATCTGTAATTTATGATGCCTGTTTGTTAACTCTTTGGTGATATTCGTAAGGGTTGCATATACCGATTAATGTACTTTCTAAACAAGATTAAACGATTTGTTTTAACATAGCCTAGCATCTTCACTACACATCCCGCATCCAACTTCGCCGTAGCGGAGTGCTGACATGGTTGTCAGCACTTATAATTGAACAATATCCTCTCTACCGATTACCGTCTGCTGTCTGACGTACTGACGTGTAAAAGCCACGTCGTCAACATTTTCATCGGCGGAGAGTCTTATCACCGGTTGAGGTACGGTGAAATGCAAGTTGATAAGCCAGTGATCTGTATCTGAACCACAAATGTAGCTCAGATATAGTCATCAACAAGGTTAACAAAGAATTTTCCTTCGATGTGACCTACCGGAGATCATTGAGAGCTTACATCGCGTGTTAGTTTAATTGCAGGACTCTCAGATATATCTGATATTGGAACCATTCTATACATAGAACATGGTTATCCTCGTAGTCTAACATTACAGGACAGCTTTTCACACGATTCATGCCCATGAACGCAGTGCCGATCGTGTTATATAAAGACGGTATTGATTATTCTGACGCAGAACATCTCTGTGGGTCACAATGTCGTGTTGAATGTCTGCCCTGATACCTGTAATAAGCTATTTACGCTTCCAGTTGATAGTAAGTTGCTGATAACGGGAATAAATACATTTTTCTATCTCAGATAATTCATTCATCAATTCGTTCGAAACGCAGATTACACTTTTGAAACAAGGCTAATTGACTATGTAATATCGCATGGAATAATTCTGGTAAGCTCAAACTGAGACAGCAGTCTGTGAGCTCTGACCATGTGATTCATCATCGAGGAAACAGCTTTCAGGGTACCATATATACCCAGTACAAAGGAAACAGACGATATTAAATAGGTTACACAAGATGTGACCTTTTCTCACTTGCCACTCGGTCGGTTCCGATTAAACGTCCAATAGATCAGCGGTCATGTAATGTGTGAGCGATTGATTGACTGATCTAAGCCGACGTGGTGGTAGATATGATATTTCTAGCTCGGATTCGTCTTGCGATACGTCATCCCACATTAAGGAGAATATGTCACATCAGTCAAGGGCAGTTTGTAACTAAAATCTATCACAGTTCTCGGAAAAGTTTCTGGCTGAAAGTTGAACCTAGATTGATTTCGCAGAATACATAACGTTATTTTCGAACACAATAGAAGCGAACAATGTCTTCTAAATTCAGTTCACCCATTCGCGCGCATATTTTGTAACAACATTTATGGGAATTATATTTTCGGACATATTATATCCTACCCGAATCATTGGAACTGAATAATAGAAAAAGCCGAAACTATGCAGCAAACTCGAAATACCTTTAGGAAATGGAGTGGGAAAGTCTACAAGAAATTGGAACCATATCGTGAAATATTTTATTTCAGGACGTTTAGTATTTTTTTTACTCAATTTGGACAATCTGATTTTTCAATAGAAAATAGCTTCCTTAGCTGGAATTCCATTGGTAACCCTTTGTTTCATTCAGTCACTTGGACGTCATCTTGGATTTCAAGATGATTGCCACGTGTCACCTATATTTCCGAATATTCACATCGCTATAAAGTCAATATATACCTTTTGTAGATTTTAATAATGTACCGTCAACATTACTAATATTTGGAATTCAACATGGCCCCCTTAATCCAAGATGGCGGATAATGCAAGATGGGTGTCATACGAAGGAGTGTATAGTCCTCTATTCTACGGCGTGTGACAAAATTTCAATGGTTGTACATGTACCTCATATTCATATCATATAATCTCCCGGACAACAAATTGAAGAAACTGTTATCTGCTGCTGCAAATCGAAGGAGGACATGGAATGCCACTTTTCCGCCTGTCTGTTCAACCCAAGTCTCAATGTGTTTGTTCAGTTTTGCTTCTTGTGATATTTTAGAAATATGCAGTCAGTTCATTTGCCTGTGAGTCATATGACTTCTTGTCAGGACTCCGGCATCTTTTTCAATCACCCTTTGTGTTTAATTCATGGATGTTTCCGATTTATGAATGCGAAACTAAGGTAACATGTTGTTGTGTCACTACCAGGATTACGAGGCTTAAACTTTTCACATTATATATGGGCAGGGTCTACAACAAAATGTGGGCTAAACCCAGCAAAGACGTCATAGCGACTTCATCTTTTCGGAAGGCATTTTTCTCGGCTTTCTTTGGACCATTTTTTTCGATTTTTTTTTCTGTTGCAAATATGTTGAAGTATGCTGGGGAGTCATTATTTCATGCACAATAGTTTTTTTGCACATTTTAATAGGCAAGAAAAAGTCGACAAAACAAAACATTCTGTGGATTGATCATAGACGTCATTATGAATTCACAAAGGATCCTCTGCATCCAGGATTGCGGTAATGGACTCAATATGAGCCCGAAATAGTTAGGTTTATATTCAGGAAGTACCAGTTTTTAATTTTTTTAGTTTTGCACGAAGAGTAGAAAGGTTGGTATGGCGAGTAGGAGCGGGGGTGGGGGGTGGGGTGATAGCACCTCCGGTCGGATGGCCAGCTGAAAAATGAAGTCACAGAGGTAATCTTCACTGCAGTTATACCTTTTGGAATACGTCACCAAATTTTATTTCAGAAACTGGATTGACAAGGCAATAATCTCTCAGGCGCCTTATCTCCAATTTTCTCAAGCGATAAGTTTCAAACAATAATGGTAAAATGCTATAGAAGCGTACAGAAGCTCAGGTCTTTGTAGATTGTGTCGAATTTCACCTATCCTCGTGCTGGGAGAGGGGGTGGCAATTATATCTTGGTCTTCATATAAATATTCACAACCGAAGCAAAAGTGGTATACTGTATACTTCAGAAAACAACTGGGAAATTAATTCGCATTAAAAAATACTGGTCGGTAATGCAGAAGTGACAGACAATGGAAACTTCATGATTACAAGCGTCTGGTCCGTCATTCATTATTCAGCCGTCGTCCATTGAAGAATGTCCGCGTCCATAATCCAAAGACTTATTCCATATTCCATGTAACAGTGTTAGCACCAAATTCAAAAAGACAATCATAGTATTCATAAACATAGGCTAGTTTCCTGCCATGAGAAACTCATAGTTAAACTTATTTTGATGAACTCTGCACATTTTAAAGTTGCAAGAAATTCTTGTTACCTAGCAGCTAGTTTGGAAGATCTTCATAGTCGGGTGAGAGATGATTTGATTTTAAGGTATTTGAAAGAAATCGATTTTTTTAAATAAATTTTAATGTATATACCAGTTCTTTGATACGTCTATCACTTTTAGATTATTATGTTGTTGACTTAACTTGTTGACATCCTTACAGTTTATCTGAAATATTTCTGAACGATACGTTAAATCGAATTCTCTCTCTCTCTCTCTCCCTCTATTTCGAGGTAATGAGTAATTAATCTAAGATAAGTTAACTGTTACGTAGACTCCGTCGTTTAATACATTGTAGGCAGGGATACAGCTCTATTCTTGCCGAAAACCTAAAAAAGATAAGATCGCCAAACATGAAAGCATTCAAATGCTTCCAAATTTGTTCATGCACTGGACAGCTGGTTTCAGTCATGTTGGAGTCACGAGTACTGTACCAACTGTGTGGAAAAGGGAAGAGCTCATTTGTTTAAAATAGCCTGATAAAGCGGATTACAGAAAAGCGTATCGAGGTACCTACTCACCAGTACAGTCGGTAAATTCACGAGAAAATCGCTGATGCCAGACGGTGGCTTCGATGCCTTTCATTGTCACAGTGTCATTCAAACACTCCTGTATTTCAGTTTCCACACCAATAAAGTTAAAAGTAATGCAAAATAACCACGGTCTGGTTTGTTGATCTGGAAGGTTTCTTCGGCTCCACCTTGAAAGACGGGATCCTGTACAAGTTATATAAGTTTGGACTGGAGGGTACACTATGCATCGTTTCTCAATAATTCAAGCGACTGAAAAGTCCATAGTCGCGTAAACAAGTATGTTTCTGACTGGATAGAGACAGAAATTGGTGTTCCTCAAGGCAGCGCAATGGCACCTGCTCTGTTTGCCAATTACGTACGTGAAATGGTAAACACCACGCAATCCTTATTAAGGAGTAATAGCCTTTCATCACCAGAGAAAAGTATATGTTATCGGAATTCTCCGCTAAATTTCACATGAACATTAATAATGAGAAAGTCAGCTATTGAACGACAGAAAATCCAATGAGTGATACAGGAACACAGCCTTGTAGCTTAAGCGATTAACATATCGACGGACAATTACTTTGCACTGTGATATAATTAATTAACTGACAAGTTCTGTAAGATTCAGTTTAGGAGTGGTAGTATAGAGAGAAATCCCAGGTGGATAAAATTCTATACGATACATCTTCATTCGTATCAAATGCCTTCGTCGGAAGAAAATGGTTGTTTTAGTATCCATATCCATTCAACACCTGAATTTCATGAAATAACAGCAGATTGTTTTCTTCCTAAGCGGCGTTATTTCTTGTAGGGTTCTAATCAGCAGGGTGGATATACGTTTGATAATAAAACTTCTGTCACCAGTTATAAATCTAGATCTGTATGGTGTTTCATGTATTTTAGCTGTCTAGTATAATTTTGATATACTGGTATGAGTGTTTGAGAGCCCGTTTCGTCGAGAATCTCTATGTTTTAACTATACTTTCCAGATGTTTCGGACTTATCACTGCGCGCGATTAAATATCTGCAAAAACAGATAGCGTTCAACAGCACCCAGTAAAAGGAGTTCGCAAATGCATACTTCTGGTATACAATTAACAGTCTAGGAACATTAATATCCAGGAAAATCTTCTATGTCGCAGATTTAAAGTCAACAATTCTCGTTTAGTTCCACTTTTGTTTGTAGTATCCCTTCTTATCTAAACATCGAATATAAAATGACATGGATGATGAATAAAATTGAGATAAATCCCAATAAACAGTTCTCTTTAAGAGAGCAGTAACTGAGAAGGTTCATTTGCAATACCTCCGACATTGGAAAATGGACACTGGCAAGGTGCCTTTGGTGTCGCTAACACCATTACAGTGTTTCTGCCTGCTAGAGGAGAGCGTTGGTCACACGTGATGAAGAAGCTCTATGAGTCATGTTCCCACACACTCAGCTGGTTTTCCGACGAAAAGTAGAAAAAAGCTATTTTATTTCTCAAAAGATTATTATTTATTGATTTACGATGTCGTTTTTGCGAAGAAAACCATCACATGGATCACTTTTAGTTCTTGCGATGTTTTAGAAATATGCAGTCAGTATATTTGTCTGTGGGATCATATGACTTCTTGTCAATACGCCGGAATTCCTTTTCCATCACCATTTTAATATTGCGTTTATCTGCATATGGTGATATTCTGCTGGTGGGTACGATTCGTCCTCGACACCTGCCTCTATCGGGAATTTCAGAAACCGGTTGTACAATTGTTTTCAGCATCCAGTTATAAAAAAAATAGTCAAAAAGTATTTGTGCAATGGTGTAGTGTTTTAGAATATAGTTTACCTTGAACATCATCTTGAATGGATATTCTTGGCAGAGCCAGTCGTATTTTAATGTTTGTGATATTAAATTCAATTACTCATTTAAGAAAGAAAATAGGAATCACAGCCTCGTGTACGCTCGGTCACCTATACTCTCATTATCTTTGTCCTATCCAGGTCAGAACAGCGGCCTATGGATTAGAAATGTTACATAATAAATGTATGTGATACACTTACTATTTGACCGATATACTGATCTAGAATGGACACAAAATGCAGGTTATGTGGTATTAGGTACGTGAAGGCATGTGGACAAATGTCTAGCATCGGGAGGGACATCCTCATTCTCAGAACATTTTCCTTGTTAGAGAACTCAGCAGAGTGAGGAAAATCCGTGGATAGCCTTGCTCTAAAATCGTCCGCGTTAAGGGCATTTGTTTTCTTGCCTAGAATTTGGAAGCCTACTTTGCCCCAAATATCCTCGCACTTCCACATTGTTGATATGATGGGAAACAACTGCATTTCATCTAAATGATCTCCTGATGTGCATTAAGCTGTACAGTAGCTGTGTTCCACGTGAATATCTGAGGAATCAATTATAATGCACATTGTTCATGTACGATCGAATAAAAAAGAGAAGACTTGAAAAAATAGACCTTTCTCGGCAGACATGGCAATGCAATTTGTCTCCGATGCACCATAATTCCGACTTTCACTGTCATATTTGAAGAACTAAAATGTCTCGAGTTTGGTAATATGTTCATTAAGATCGGGTTTAATTGATTTAGGCATATGGCGGTGATATATTAATATCAATCAATTTCCTCTCAACTGAATACAGGGAATGTGCCTGATAGCCTCTGCACAGCTTGTTAGGACCTCCTCCCCGGAACATTTCTGTGGTGGGTGTCACGTATATTTTTCTACACACAGTCCAATGTTTGCGATTAGGGTCCGCCTGTGGAAGTTTTCTACCGTTCATATCGTTTACTCCATAGCAGGAGACAGATCTGATCAATCAGAGAATGAAGAACGCACGTTTCTTAGATAACCCCTAGACTAATGACACTAACCAGTTAAACAACCTTACGTGTAGAGATTAGTTTGCTCGGAATTAAAAATTTCCACTATGGCACGGCTGCAGGCTTCTGGGCCGGGAGAACTGAGAGAAAAATTAAACAGACCCTGGTATCCGTTATCCATCAAACTGGGATTTCAGATCAATAGCGTTTAACTTAATTGTCTTTGAGAACCCGTTATTTATTTTTTCCGTGTGGGTCCGGAAATTCAAGGAAAATCCGCACGTTTTTGGACTTGCAAATCTCCAAGATATTCAACAAAGAAGGTAGAGTCAGTCCGCGATAATCTTTTGATTACGGTGACTGTTAAAATGTGCCACGATAAAACCACGTTTTCTCTAGAGAAATATGACAGTACGCGTATAAGTCGCTACGAGATTCCGATCTTGACCATAAATGTTGGATCTCCAGACGATTTGCATCGATCCGTATTACTTATCCGTTTGTTCCTAATCTGTAATTTATGATGCCTGTTTGTTAACTCTTTGGTGATATTCGTAAGGGTTGCATATACCGATTAATGTACTTTCTAAACAAGATTAAACGATTTGTTTTAACATAGCCTAGCATCTTCACTACACATCCCGCATCCAACTTCGCCGTAGCGGAGTGCTGACATGGTTGTCAGCACTTATAATTGAACAATATCCTCTCTACCGATTACCGTATCATAAGAAGCTGTCTGACGTACTGACGTGTAAAAGCCACGTCGTCAACATTTTCATCGGTGGAGAGTCTTATCACCGGTTGAGGTGCGGTGAAATGCAAGTTGATAAGCCAGTGATCTGTATCTGAACCACAAATGTAGCTCAGATATAGTCATCAACAAGTTTAACAAAGAATTTTCCTTCGATGTGACCTACCGGAGATCATTGAGAGCTTACATCGCGTGTTAGTTTAACTGCAGGACTCTCAGATATATCTGATATTGGAACCATTCTATACATAGAACATGGTTATCCTCGTAGTCTAACATTACAGGACAGCTTTTCACACGATTCATGCCCATGAACGCAGTGTCGATCGTGTTATATAAAGACGGTATTGATTATTCTGAGGCAGAACATCTCTGTGGGTCACAATGTCGTGTTGAATGTCTGCCCTGATACCTGTAATAAGCTATTTACGCTTCCAGTTGATAGTAAGTTGCTGATAACGGGAATAAATACATTTTTCTATCTCAGATAATTCATTCATCAATTCGTTCGAAACGCAGATTACACTTTTGAAACAAGGCTAATTGACTATGTAATATCGCATGGAATAATTCTGGTAAGCTCAAACTGAGACAGCAGTCTGTGAGCTCTGACCATGTGATTCATCATCGAGGAAACAGCTTTCAGGGTACCATATATACCCAGTACAAAGGAAACAGACGATATTAAATAGGTTACACAAGATGTGACCTTTTCTCACTTGCCACTCGGTCGGTTCCGATTAAACGTCCAATAGATCAGCGGTCATGTAATGTGTGAGCGATTGATTTTTGACTAAGCCGACGTGGTGGTAGATATGATATTTCTAGCTCGGATTCGTCTTGCGATACGTCATCCCACATAAAGGAGAATATGCCACATCAATCAAGGGCAGTTTGTAACTAAAATCTATCACAGTTCTCGAAAAAGTTTCTGGCTGAAAGTTGAACCTAGATTGATTTCGCAGAATACATAACGTTATTTTCGAACACAATAGAAGCGAACAATGTCTTCTAAATTCAGTTCACCCATTCGCGCGCATATTTTGTAACAACATTTATGGGAATTATATTTTAGGACATATTATATCCTACCCGAATCATTGGAACTGAATAATAGAAAAAGCCGAAACTATGCAGCAAACTCGAAATACCTTTAGGAAATGGAGTGGGAAAGTCTACAAGAAATCGGAACCATATCGTGAAATATTTTATTTCAGGACGTTTAGTATTTTTTTTACTCAATTTGGACAATCTGATTTTTCAATAGAAAATAGCTTCCTTAGCTGGAATTCCATTGGTAACCTTTTGTTTCATTCAGTCACTTGGACGTCATCTTGGATTTCAAGATGATTGCCACGTGTCACCTATATTTCCGAATATTCACATCGCTATAAAGTCAATATATACCTTTTGTAGATTTTAATAATGTACCGTCAACATAACTAATATTTAGAATTCAACATGGCCCCCTTAATCCAAGATGGCGGATAATGCAAGATGGGTGTCATACGAAGGAGTGTATAGTCCTCTATTCTACGGCGTGTGACAAAATTTCAATGGTTGTACATGTACCTCATATTCATATCATATAATCTCCCGGACAACAAATTGAAGAAACTGTTATCTGCTGCTGCAAATCGAAGGAGGACATGGAATGCCACTTTTCCGCCTGTCTGTTCAACCCAAGTCTCAATGTGTTTGTTCAGTTTTGCTTCTTGTGATATTTTAGAAATAAGCAGTCAGTTCATTTGCCTGTGAGTCATATGACTTCTTGTCAGGAACCCGGCATCTTTTTCAATCACCCTTTGTGTTTAATTCATGGATGTTTCCGATTTATGAATGCGAAACAAAGGTAACATGTTGTTTTGACACTACCAAGATTACGAGGCTTAAACTTTCCACATTATAAAGATATATCTTTTGGGCAGGATCTACAACAAAACCCAGTAAAGACGTCACAGCGACTTCATCTTTTCTGAAGGCTTTTTTCGTCTTACTTTGGTCCATTTTTCGATTATTTTTTTACTGTTGCAAATATGGTGAAGTGTTCTGGGGAGTCATTATTTCATGCACAATAGTCTTTTTACACATTTTAATAGGCAAGAAAATGTCGACAAAACAAAGGATTCTGTGGATTGATCATAGCCGTCATTATGAATTCACACAGGATCCTCTGCATCCAGGATCATTGCGGTAATGGACTCAATATGAGTCCGAAATAGGTTTATATTCAGGATGTACCAGTTGTTATCTTTTTTTAGTTTTGCACGAAGAGTAGAAATGTTGGTATGGCAAGTGGTAGCGGGGGTGGGGGGAGGGGTGATAGCACCTCCGGCCGGATGGCCAGTTGAAAAATGAAGTCACAGAGGTAATTTTCACTGCAGTTATACCTTTACGTCACAAAATTTTATTTCAGAAACTGGATTGACGGCGGCTGACTTCTGGATGTCGGACTTATTATAGATGGCGGCTGGTTTCTGGATGTCGGACTTATTATGAACGTCAGCTGACTTCTCGATGTCGGAACTATTATGGACGGCGGTTGGCTTCTAGATGTCGGACTTATGGACGGCGGCTGGCTTCTGGATGTCGGTATTATTATGGACGGCGGCTGGCTTCTGGATGCCGGAATTACTATGGACGGGGGCTGGCTTGTGGATGTCGGACTTTTTATGGAAGGCGGCTGGCTTCTGGATGTTAGCCTTATTGTGGACGGCCGCTGGCTTCCGGGTGTCAGACTTATGCCGGGCGACTGGCTTATGGCTGTCGGACTCTTTATGGACGGCGGCTGGCTTCTGGATGTTAGACTTATTGTGAACGGCCGCTGGCTTCTGGGTGTGGGACTTATGCCGGGCGACTGGCTTATGGTTGTCGGACCCGTTATGGACGGCGGCTGGCTTCTGGATGCCGGAATTATTATGAACGGCGGCTGGCTTCTAGATGTCGGACTTATTATGGAAGGCGGCTGGCTTCTGGATGTCGGATTTATTATGGGCGGCGGCTGGTTTCTGGATGTCGGAATTACTATGGACGGAGGCTGGCTTCTGGATGTCGGACTTTTTATGGAAGGCGGCTGGCTTCTGGGTGTCAGACTTATTGTAGACGGCCGCTGGCTTCTGGATGTGGGACTCATGCCGGGCGACTGGACTATGATTGTCGGACTCATTATGGACGGCGGCTGGCTTATGGATGTCAGACTTATTATGGACGCCGACTTGCTTCTGCAAGTCGGAATCGTTATGTACGGCGGCTGGCTACTGGGTGTCGGAATCGTTATGGACGGCGGCTGGCTTTTGGATGTCGGATTTGTTACGGACTTCGGCTGGCTTCTGAATATCGAACTTATTATAGACGGTGGCAAGATTCTGGATGTCGGCCGTATTATGAACGGGGGCTAGCTTCTGGATGTCGGACTTAATATGGATGGCGGCTGGCTTCTGGAAGTCGGACTCATTATGTACGGGGGCTGGCTTGTGGATGTAAGACTTATTATGGACGGCGTCTGGATGTCGGACTTATTATGGACGGCGGCTGGCTTCTGGATTTCCGAATTATTATGGACGGCGGCTGGCTTCTGGATCTCGGATTTATTATGGACGGCGGCTGGCTCCTGGATGTCGGACTTATTATGGACGGCGTCTGGCTTCTGGATGGTGGACTCATTATGGACTGCGACTGGCTTCTGGATGTTGGACTTTTTACGGACTCCGACTGACTTCTGGATGTCGGACTTATTATGGACGGCGGCAGGCTTCTGGATGTCGGACTTAATATGGATGGCGGCTGGCTTTTAGATGTCGGACTCATTATGGACGTCGGCTGGCTTGTGGATGTCGGACTCATTATGGACGGCGCCTGGATGTCGGACTTGTTATGGACGGCGGCCGGCTTCTGGATACCGGAATAATTATGGACGGCGGCTGACTTTTGGGTGTCGGACTTAATATGGACGGCGACTGACTTCTGAATGTTGGACTGATTATGGACGACGTATGGATATCGGACTTGTTATGGACGGCGGCTGGCTTCTGGATATCGGACTAGTTATGGACGGCGGCTGACTTCCGGTGTCGAACTTATTATAGACGGCGGCTGGCTTCTGGATGTCGGAATTGTTATGGACGCCAGCTTGCTTCTGCATTTCGGAATCGTTATTGATGGTAGCTGGCTTCTGGGTGACGGATTCGTTATTGACAGTGGCCGAATTCTGGATGTCGGATTTATTCATGCCCATGAACGCAGTGCCGATCGTGTTATACAAAGACGGTATTGATTATTCTGACGCAGAACATCTCTGTGGGTCACAATGTCGTGTTGAATGTCTGATCTGATACCTGTAATAAGCTATTTACGCTTCCAGTTGATGAGTCCGACATCCAGTAACGCCATAGATCTTGCACGCTACGTTCGTATTTTGCTATCAGCATGCGATATGTATCGCCAAATTTGGAGGAAAAGCCCTGTTTTATAAGTTTCTGCAACAATGTTTTGTGACGTTGATTGAAATCGTGACAATTAACACAGGATCTAGCAAATGCTATTAGGCGAGATATGTATACGCCATATGCAGGTCCCACTGGAATATTACTGTCCAGAAAGGGATAGTTTACGATGTCGAAATCGTAATCATCTCTTTTGTCATAAAATCGACGAGAGAGAATGCCCGCTTCATTTTTGTAGAGATATAGATCTAAATATGATGTGCCTGTAGGGCTATCTGTAGTTTCCTTCAAATCCAGTGAAGGTGGATATATATCCTTCACTGCGTCATGGATTTGTTTTCAATTGTTTTCAGCGTCCAGTTATAAAAAAATAGTCAGAAAGTATTTGTGCCTTGGGGTGGTGTTTTAGAATATAGTTTACCTTGCAAATCATCTTGAATGGATATTCTTGGCAGAGTCAGTTGTATTTTAATGTTTGTGATATTAACATCGATTACTCATTTGGGAAAGAAATAAGAATCATAGCCCCGTATCTCTGTTCCAGGTCAAAACAGCGGCCTGTGGATTAGAAATTTTACATATAAAATAGCTCTATGTGATATACATACTATTTCACCGATCTAGAATGAACACAAAATGAAGGTTATGTGGTTTTTGGTACGTGAAGGCATGTGGACAAATATCCAGCATCGGAAGGAACATTATTCTCCTTGTTAAAGTGAGGAAAATCTATTGAAAGCCTTGTTCTAAAATCGTCCGCGTTAAGGGCAATGTTTTTTTGCCTAGAATTTGGAAGCCTAATTTGCCCCAAATGTCCTCGAACTTCCATATTGTTGATATGATGAGGAACAACTGCATTTCATCTAAATTATCTCCTGATATGCATTAAGCTGTAGAGTAGATATGTTCCACGTGAATATCTGAGGAATTAATTATGTTGCACATTATACATGTACGAGCAGATAACAAAGAGAATACCTGAGAAAATAGACCTTTCTCCGCAGCCATGGAAATGCAATTTGTGTCTGATATAATTTCGACCTTCACTTCCATATTTGAAGTGCCAAAATGCCCCGAGTTTCGTAATATGATCATTATGATGGGGTTTATTCGATTTAAGCATCTGGCGGTGATATATTAATATCAATCAATTTCCCCTTAACTGAATACAGAGAACTGAATGTTTTCGATAGCTTCTGCACAGCTTGTTAGGATCTCCTCCCCGGAACATTTCTGTGGTGGGTGTCATCTATTTTTTTCTACACACAGTCCAATGTTTGCGATTAGGGCCCGCTTGTGGAGGGTTTCTACCGTTCAAATCTTGAACGCCATAGCAGCAGACATCTTTGATCAAATCAGAGAACGAAGAACGCACGTTTCTTAGATAACACCTAGACTAATGAAACTAACCAATTAAACTACCTTACGTGCAGAGATTACTTGCTCTGAATTATACAGTGCCACTATGGCGCGACTGCAGGCTTCTGGACCATAGCGTTTAACTTAATTGTCTCTGAGAACCCGTTATTTATTTTTTCCGTGTGGGTCCGGAAATTCAAGGAAAATCCGCACGTTTTTGGACTTCCAAATCTCCAAGATATTCAACAAAGAAGGTACAATCTGTCCGCGATAATCTTTTGATTGTGGTGACTGTTAAAATGTGCCACGATAAAACCACGTTTTCTCTAGAGAAATACGGCAGTACGCGTATAAGTCACTACGAGATTCCGATCTTGACCATAAATGTGACCATAATGGATCTCCAGACGATTTGCATCGATCCGTATTACTTATCCGTTTGTTCCTAATCTGTAATTTATGATGCCTGTTTGTTAACTCTTTGGTGATACCCGTAAGGGTTGCATTTCACGATTAATCTACTTTCTAAACAAGATTAAACGATTTGTTTTAACATAGCCTAGCATCTTCACTACACATCCCGCATCCAACTTCGCCGTAGCGGAGTGCTGATATGGTTGCCAGCACTTATAATTGAACAATATCCTATCTACCGATTACCGTATCATAAGAAGCTGTCTGACGTACTGACGTGTAAAAGCCACGTCGTCATCATTTTCATCGGTGGAAAGTCTTATCACCGGTTGAGGTACGGGTGAAATGCAAGTTGATAAGCCAGTGATCCGTATCCGAACCACAAATGTAACTCAGATATTGTCATCAACAAGGTTAACAAAGATATTGTCATCAACAAGGTTAACAAAGACTTTTCCTTCGATGTGACCTACCGGAGATCATTAAGAGCTTACATCGCGTGTTAGTTCAACTGCAGGACTCTCAGATATATCTGATATTGGAACCATTCTATACATAGAACATGTTAATCCTCGCAGTCTAATTTTACAGGACAGTTTTTCACACGATTCATGCCCAGGAGCGCGATGCCGATCGTGTTATACGAAGACGGTATTGATTATTCTGAGGCAGAACATCTCTGTGGTCATGTTGAATGTCTGACATGATACCTGTAATAAGCTGTTTACGCTTCTAGTTGATAGTAAGTTGCTGATGACGGTCCTGACATTTCCACAAATACATTTTTTCTATCACAGATAATTCTTTCATCAAATCGTTCGAAACACAGATTACACTTTTCAAACAATGGTAATTGACTATGTAATATCGCATGGAATAAGTCTGGTAAGCTCAAAATCAGACAGCAGACTGTGATCTTTGATCATGTGATTCATCATCGATGAAACAGCTTTCAGGGAACCATGTATACCCAGTATAAAGGAAACTGACGACGTTAAATAGTTTACACAAGATGTGACCTTTTCTCACATGCCACTAGGTCGGTTCCGATTAAAAGTCCAATAGCTCAGCGGTCATGTAATGTGTGAGCGATTGATTTTTGACTAAGCCGACGTGGTGGTAGATATGATATTTCTAGCTCGGATTCATCTTGCGATACGTCATCCCACATAAAGGAGAATATGCCACATCAATCAAGAGCAGGTTAGAACTAAAATCTATCACAGTTCTCGGAACAGTTTCTGGTTGAAAGCTGAACCTAGATTGATTTCGCAGAATACATAACGCTATTTTCGAGCATACTAGAAGCTGACAATGTCTTCTAAATTCAGTTCATCGCTTCGAGTGCATGTTTTGGCACAAGATTTCTTTGAATTATATGCTCGCAGACACATTATATCCTATGCCGGAACTATGCAGCAAACTCGATAACTTTTGGAAATGGAGCGGGAAAATCTCAAAGAACTGCAAAATTCCAGACCATATTGTGAATTATTTTACTTTAGGACGGATTTTGTAAGTTTGTTTTGCTCAATTTGGAAATTCTGATTTTTTAATAGAAAATAGCTTCCTTTAGCTGGAATTCCTTTGGTAAACTGTTTTTTTTTTATTCTATCACTTGGACGTCATCTTGGATTTCAAGATGACTTCCATGTGTTCTTCTTTTGCTGATAGCAAAATACGAACGTAGCGTGCAAGATCTATGGCGCTACGTGTCGTAACTTGTGTCTAATTCCGCTTAACCCGGGGCTAGGGGCCGTATGAACCCATGTACTTCAAGATCCTCATGGTACTCATATGAACAGTCACAATCAAAGCGTGACTGAGATACATCATTCTTTAGATGACGACTTACAACGAATATTATGGATTAAGAATACTGATCAGCGATACGGATTTGATATTTTTGGAACATCATGATGTCTTGCCGGCATCATTGAAAACTGTTGACCGCTTCTCTCTTGCAGGAAACAAGCCTATGTTTATGTATACTATGATTGTCTTTTTGAATTTGGTGCTAATACTGTTATATGGAATATGGAATAGGTCTTTGGATTATGGAATTATGAATGACGGACTAGACGCTTGTAATTACCTATATTCTCGAATATTCAGGCGCCATTATGAACTCGCACATGATCCTCTGCATCCAGGATTGCGGTAATGGACTCAATATGAGCCCGAAATAGTTAGGTTTATATTCAGGAAGTACCAGTTTTTTTTAACTTTTTTAGTTTTGCGCGAAGAGTAGAGAGGTTGGTATGGCGAGTGGAAGCGGGGGTGGAGAGGGGTGATAGCGCCTCCGGCCAGATGACCAGTTGAAAAATGAAGTCAAAGAGGTAATCTTCTCTGCAGTTATGCCTTTTGAACTACATCACAAAATATTATTCCAGAAACTGGATTGACAAGGCAATATTCTCTCAGGCGCCTTAGCTCCAATTTTCTCAAGTTAGGCGATACGTTTCAAACAATGATGGTAAAATGCTATAGCAGCGTACAAAATCTCAGCGTCTTCGTATCTTGTGTCGAATTCCACCTATCCTCGTGCTGGGGGCTGGGGGTGGCATACGAACATTGTGTAATACAATACAATTGTGTCTTGGCCTTCATATAAATATTCACAATCGAAGCAAGAGTGATATACCGTATACTCCAGAAAACAAATGGGAAATTAATTAGTATTGACGAATACTGGTCAGTGATGCTGAAGTGACAGACAATGGGAACTTCACGATTACAAGCGTCTGGTCCGTCATTTATTATTCAGCCGTCGCCCATTGAAGAGTGTCCGCGTCCATAATCCAAAGACCTATTTCATATAACGGCATTAGCACCAAATTCAAAAAGACAATCATAGTATAGATAAGCATAGGCTAGTTTCCTGCAATAGAGAAGCGGTCAACAGTTTTCAATGATGCTAGCAGGATATAACGATTTTTAAATCCGCATCGCTGCTCAATATTCCTAATCCATATTATGTCCTCATCAGAGAATGATGTATCTTAGTCACGCTTTGATTGTGACTGTTCATATGAACACCATGAGGATCTTGAAGTACATTGATTCATACGGCCCCTAGCCCTGGGTTAAGCAAAATTAGACATAAGTTACGAAACGTACCGCCATTGCACGCTACGCTCGTATTTTGCTATTAACATTTGATATGTATCACCAAATTTGAGAAACTTTGAGTGGAGGTGCTTGGTGGTAAATGTTTATGCAATACCGTTTTGATTTTAATAATAATGATGTCTAACCTACATCATTATAGAAAGTCGACCGCTTCTCTCTTGCAAGAAAGTAGGTACTTTATTATACTTTGGATACTGGTGCAAATAGTGTCGTGTGAATAAGACCGTTGGCTCATTATGGACGGTGCCTGGCTTCTGGATGTCGGATTTATTATGGACGGCAGCTGGCTTCTGAATGTCAGACTTATTATGGACGGCCACTGGCGTCTGGATGTCGGATTTATTATTGACGTCGGCTGGCTTCTGAATGTCGGACTTATTATGGACGGCAGCTGGCTTCTGAATGTCAGACTTATTATGGACGGCGACTGGCGTCTGGATGTCGGATTTATTATTGCGTCGGCTGGCTTCTGGATGTCGGATTTATTATGGACGGCAGCTGGCTTCTGAATGTCAGACTTATTATGGACGGCGACTGGCGTCTGGATGTCGGATTTATTATTGACGTCGGCTGGCTTCTGAATGTCGGACTTAATATGGACGGCGGCTTGATTCTAGATGTCGAACTCAACGGACGGCGGCTGGTTTGTGGAGGTCGGACTCACTATGGACGGCGTCTGGATGTCGGACTTGTTATGGACGGCGGCGGGCTTCTGGATATCGGACTTGTTATGGACGGCGGCTGACTTCTGGATGTCGGACTTATTATAGATGGCGGCTGGCTTCTGGATGTCGGACTTACTATGGATGGCAGCTGACTTCTCGATGTCGGAACTATTATGGACGGCGGTTGGCTTCTAGATGTCGGACTTATGGCCGGCGGCTGGCTTCTGGATGTCGAACTTATTATGGACGGCGGCTGGCTTCTGGATGTCGGATTTATTATGGACGGCGGCTGGATTCTGGATGTCGGAATTACTATAGACGGAGGCTGACTTCTGGATGTCGGACTTTTTATGGAAGGCGGCTGACTTCTGGATGTCGAAATTTATTGTGGACGGCGGCTGGTTTCTGGATGTCGGAATTACTATGGACGGAGGCTGGTTTCTGGATGTCTGACTTTTTACGGAAGGCGGCTGGCTTTTGGATGTCAGATTTATTGTGGACGGCTGCTGGGTTCTGGATGTCGAATTTATTATCGACGGCGACTGGCTTATGGTTGTCGGACTCATTATGGACGGCGGCTGACTACTTGGTGTCGGAATCGTTATGGAAGATGGCTGGATTCTGGATGTCGGACTTATTATGGACGGCGGCTGGCTTCTGGATGTCGGATTCACTATAGACGTCGGCTGTGTTCTGGATGTCGAACTTATTATGGACGGCGGCTGGCTTTTGGATGTCGGATTTGTTACGGACAGGGGCTGGCTTCTGTATGTCGAACTTATTATGGACGGTGGCAAGTTTCTGGATGTCGGCCGTATTATGAACGGCGGCTAGCTTCTGGATGTCGGACTTAATATGGATGGCGGCTGGCTTCTGGATATCGGACTCATTATGGACGGTGACTGGCTTGTGGATGTAAGACTTATTATGGACGGCGTCTGAATGTCGGACTTATTATGGACGGCGGCTGGCTTCTGGATGTCGGTCTTATTATGGACGGCGGCTGGCTTCTGGATATCGGAATTATTATGGACGGCGGTTGGCTTCTGAATCTCGGATTTATTATGGACGGAGGCTGGCTCCTGGATGTCGGACTTATTATAGACGGCGTATGGCTTCTGGATGTCGGACCCATTATGGACTGCGGCTGGCTTCAGGTTGTCGGACTCGTTATAGATGGCGGCTGGATTCTGGGTGTCGGACTCCTTATGGACGGCGGTTGGTTTCTTGATGTCAGATTCGTTATGAACTGCGGCTGGCTTCTGAATGTCAGACTTATTATGAACGGCGGTTAGTTTCTGGATGTCAGTCTTATTGTGGACGGCGGTTGACTACTTGGTGTCGGAATCGTTATGGAAGATGGCTGGATTCTGGATGTCGGACTTATTATGGACGGCGGCTGGCTTCTGGATGTCGGATTCACTATAGACGTCGGCTGGGTTCTGGATGTCGAACTTATTATGGACGGCGGCTGGCTTTTGGATGTCGGATTTGTTACGGACAGCGGCTGGCTTCTGTATGTCGAACTTATTATGGACGGTGGCAAGTTTCTGGCTGTCGGCCGTATTATGAACGGCGGCTAGCTTCTGGATGTCGGACTTAATATGGATGGCGGCTGACTTTTGGATATCGGACTCATTATGGACGGTGACTGGCTTGTGGATGTAAGACTTATTATGGACGGCGTCTGAATGTCGGACTTATTATGGACGGCGGCTGGCTTCTGGATGTCGGTCTTATTATGGACGGCGGCTGGCTTCTGGATATCGGAATTATTATGGACGGCGGTTGGCTTCTGGATCTCGGATTTATTATGGACGGCGGCTGGCTCCTGGATGTCGGACTTATTATGGACGGCGACTGGCTTCTGAATGTCAAACTTTTTATGGACGGCTGCAGGCTTCTGGATGTAGGACATAGTATGGAAAGGAGCTGGCTTCTGAATGTCGGACTCGTTATTGACGGCGGCTTGCTTCTGTACAGCGGTCTCATTATGGAAGGCGGCTGACTTCTGGATGACGGAATTGTTATGGACGCCAGCTTGTTTCTTCATTTCGGAATCGTTATTGATGGTAGCTGGCTTCTGGGTGACGGACTCGTTATTGACGGTGGCCGAATTCTGGATGTCGGACTTATTAAGGACGGTGGCTGGCTTCTGGGTGTCGGACTCATTATGGATGGCGACTGGCTTCTAGGTGTTGAACTTATTATGGAGGCGGCTGGCTCCTGGATGTCGGACTTATTATGGACGGCGACTGGCTTCTGAATGTCAAACTTTTTATGGACGGCTGCAGGCTTCTGGATGTAGGACATAGTATGGAAAGGGGCTGGCTTCTGAATGTCGGACTCGTTATTGACGGCGGCTTGCTTCTGTACAGCGGTCTCATTATGGAAGGCGGATGACTTCTGGATGTCGGAATTGTTATGGACGCCAGCTTGTTTCTTCATTTCGGAATCGTTATTGATGGCAGCTGGCTTCTGGGTGACGGACTC